>JBBPBX010014840.1:24169-35524 GCA_038048925.1 Garcialebias charrua | reverse complement strand
GACACGCTGCTCGCTCCCTCACTATCCATCCATTGGTTCAAACAGACTTATACTGCCATCCAGTGGTCGATAAAAGGTACTACACTCAAACCAAATCAACATTTCTTCTTAAATTTGACAATAATTTGTAATTATTGTCAAATTTCAAACAATATTATCGTTTATCGCAATAATTTCTGAGACAATAAATCACCCAGCAAAATTTGTTATCATGACAGGCCTAGGAAGGCTCTCATGTCTCACAGATACGGTTGGGTTTTTATGAAAATGCTAACATTTTAATTTCTTAGATCAAAAGGATATTTGCCATTGAAACGTGGCCCTGAAAATGGCCCAGAAGAGATATCTACGTGATCTAAAACCACAACTAAATCTGTGGCATAAAAAAATACAGATCAAACCTGGCAATATTTCACCGTCACTGACTCTCATAAGAACAAAAAAATAAAAATAAAATAAAAATTCTGACCATATTTCACAGGAGACGACATACGATGTTGGAAGTTTTATTTTCCTGACGGCCCGCCTGTTTCAGCTGTTTGAAGGGGAGGTGAGAAACACATTGGATCAGCCAGAGTTACCGCCTGCCAAGCTGCTGTCACCCCCTCTAAATATAACGGCTAATAACGTTATGGCAAAGAGAAACATCCAGCTGTGATTTTACCGTCAAGCCTGATGCCTTTAGGTTTTCTTGAATATAAAATGTCTTCTGTGGCACCTCCATAAAGATAAATCAGCCTTTTGTTTTCCTGTTTAAAGGCTTCCCCTGAACTGTAGATTTGTCTGGACTGTAACCACTTCAGCTGTTTTAACCATATCAAAACCATCGGCTCATTCAGGACTTTGCAGCTATAACTTTTGGTTTATGTAACATTTTTAAATATTTAACTTGACATATTTTCTATTATAATTGAATACGGTAGTTTTCAAATCTTTGAAAAACTTTGCGCTCTTTAAAATCTACTTCAGCATTCTTTCAGCTACTGTTTTAACAATTTTATCTTTTAGCTATTGACCGGGTCTGTGTTAGCTGGTCAGTGCCATGGTCTTGTAATTCTGCAGTTGTGAGTTCGAGTCCAGGTTGTGTCAGGAAGGGCATCCGGCGTAAAACGTGGGGCGGCCGTGGCGTAGTGGTAAGGTCAGTCGTCTCCCGATCGGAAAGTTGGCGGTTCGACTCCCGGGACCCGCACCATGTGTCGTTGTGTCCTTGGGCAAGACACTTAACCCTGAGTTGCTCCCGGTAGGACTGGAAAGCACCTTGCATGGTAGTCTGCCGCCACCGGTTTATGAATGTGTGTAGCATTCAATATATGTGTAGCACTTTGAGATTTTCAGTAATGAAAAGTGCGTTATAAATTGAATTAATTGTTATTATTATTATTAAAACAATTGCCAAATTTTTCATGCAAATTCGCGACTTCTAAAGAAGGAAGCAGCCAAAAGAAACTTACTTACCTTATCTTTTAGCTACTGGGTCGTCTGAGTTTTTAGCTTCTGTTATGCTGATTTTGTTTAGCTACAGTTTGGCAATGTTAGCTTTTAGCTGCCATTGATCCGATTATAGCTTTTAGCTACTCTTTTTTCTGGTCAGCTTTTAGCTACTGTTTTGATAATTTCAGCTTTTAGCTACTGTTTTCTGGTCTAAGATTTTAGCTAAAGTTTTGATAATTTCAGCTTTTAGCTACTGTTTTTCTGGTCTTAGATTTTAGCTACATTTTTGATAATTTCAGCTTTTAGCTACTGTTTTGATCGTCTTCGCATTACTCCTTGAAAACTTTTGCTTTTTGAAATTTACTTTAGCATACTTGTCTCATTAGCTTTCTAGCTTTTAGCTACTGATTAACATTTTTAACTTTTAGCTACCATTTAGATGATTTGAGCTTTTAGTTAATGTTTTGTTGGTTTAATGTTTAACTGCTGTTTAGCAGATTTTAGCTTTTTGTTAATGTCTTACTAGTTTCAGCTTATGGCTACTGTTCTCCAAATTTTTGCTTTTAGCTGCTGTTTTTTCTGGTTTTTGCTTTTAGCTACCTTTCTGGTAATTTACCTTTTAGCAATTATTCTACAGGTCTTAGCTTTTAGCTACTACGTCGATAGTTTGAGCTTTTAGCTGCTGTTTTGCTGGTTTTACCTTTTGCTACTGTATGCTAGTTTCAGTTTATGGCACTGATCTGCAAATTTTAGCTGGTGTTTTGATGGTTTTAGCTTTTAGCTAATGTGTAGCTGGACTTATCTTTCAGCTTTTCTTTTCTTAATTTTAGCTTTGTTTTGATAGTTTGAACTTTAATAATTCAGCTTCAGCTTCTTTAATACATTTCATCAGTCATGAATATAAAGATAAACGCTTTCCTGCAAGAAAAAGGAACATTTAAAAAGCCGCTACTGTGTTCTTTTCTTTTAAACAAGTAAAAACTTATAATAAAATTATGATAATGTTTTAGTTTTACTATATTTTATTGTTCACAAACAAATATGCAGAGTGATTTCCTAAATAAAATAAAGCTGACAGTGGATCTTGTTTGTCTTAACTGAACTAAAACAGAATAAAAAAGGGGTTGTGGTATTTTCAGTAACGCTCCTGGATGTGTTTGAAAGAAGCTCTCTGATGCTTTAGGATACTTTTTCATAATTTTCACAAAGTGTCCCCTCCGGTACTTCAGCTGATTATGGTAAATCACTTGTGAAACATGTTGGTTAAAAACTCGTCAGCGAGGACAACGGATTCAATTTTGATGGGTTTTAAACTTCAAAGGACAGAGCTCCAGATCTGCAACTCATCCCCCACTGGGGTACATGTAGAACTGATGATTTGCCCCATTTTTCATAATTTACCCAAATGGCCTCACCTCTAAAACTCTATGTGGTGACAGAGGTTTAGGAGAAGGCGGGTGATAATGTTTTTGTGCATGTCTGTTGCCAAAATATATAATAATTCGTTTATTTATTTATTATTTCGGCTGCTCCCTTCTTCCGGGGTTGCCACGGTGGACTAACTCGTAGGGGTGCGAATTTCTCAGTGTCTGGAGAATCGATTCGATTCCGATTTTTGATGCACCGATTCAATTAAAAATCGATTTTCAATTCTAAAACGATTTTCATTCCAGGATCAATTTTCGATTCAGGATCGATTTTCGATTCAGAATCGATTTTCGATTCTGAAACAATTTTCAATTGAAATCATGAAAAGATTAAACAATAATGTAAACAAATCAAACATTTATTTAAAAAAAAATGTATGCTTGTAGCAAACATTAATAATGTCAAACAATACAGTATAAATACAGCAGCCTGAATTGTGAGCAGATGGGTATATGAATAGAATGCAGCAGCTTTAATCGGGTCCCGGAGGTCACTGGTGCCTATATCCAGCAGTCACTGTGCGAGAGGCAGGGGACACCCTGGACATGTCTCCAGTCCATCACAAATAATTCAAAATACAAACGTAAACAAAGATTTCAGCCTACTGTATTGCATAAACATTTAACTCAAAATAAAATAGACTTCAAAATCATATTGCATTCATCCATGTTTCAAATGTGTATGGATGGATTTTGTTTAAAAGATTTGTTTGGTAAATCTTTTCAACAAAAGCCATCTATCCATCATCTTTACCCGCTTTATCCTTATCAGGTCCTGGAGGTCACTGGTTCGGGTCAGATTTCTTCTTTTTTCTGCCACCTTTCATTTTATGTATTTTTTCATATACAATGAGATATGGTTTTGTTTTCTTTATCTTTTGGGTTTTAATGTAGCCTGGTTAAAACCAGACCCTTGTCCTTCACTTCGCTTCGTACTAGGGTCTGGGACTTCTCCCATAGACAAGGATTTCTCCGGTAGATTTTTGACCAGACCAATCAGAGAAAAGAAGGCGGAGTTTTGAACNGTAATGTTCGTCTTATGCTGTCTTGAGTTTGTCGGCCTTTGATGAATCCCGTCTGATCTTCATGTATTAAATCTGGTAGGTAGTGCTCCATTCTCCTAGAAATTATTGATGTAAAAATTTTATAATCTACATTCAGAATTGAGATTGGGCGATATGATTCACAGTGTTCAGCATTTTTCCCCTCTTTAGGGAGAACAGATACTACAGCCTCTCTCCAAGATGGTGGAATCTCTGCCCTACTCAAAGTCCAGTTAAAGGAGTCGAGTAGGGCAGGGGAAAGCTCCTTTCTGAACACCTTGTACCATTCATTTGGGTAACCGTCACAACCAGGACTTTTATTACTCTTCAAATGTCCAATTGTTGCATCCAGTTCTTTCTGTGTAATGGGAGCAGATAGAACTTTGTTTTGGCTTAATCCGAGAGAAGGGAGGTCCAGAGCTGTCAGGAAATTATCAATAGCATTTATATTAGCTGGTTCTGGGGCTGAATATAGTTTTTCAAAGTAATTTTCAAAGGTCTTATGTATTTTGTCCTCGTCGTAGGTTAAGTTACCAGTTGAGTCTCTAATTTTGGTAATTGAATGTTTCAATTGATGTTTGCGAAGTTGTCTAGCTCAGATCCTTGTAGCTTTTGGACCTGATTCGTAAAATGTTTGTTTGGAGAAACGTAATTTATTCTCAAGTTCCTCAAGTACCATATCGTTTATATTGTTTTTAGTTTTCGCTATTTGTTCTGATACTTCTCTATTGTTAGCCATTTGTTGTTTTAGTTCTAGTTTCCTCAATGTGTTTTGCAGTTCCTCGTATTTTAATCTTTTTATTTTTTTAAGATAGGCTGTTCTTGAAATTAGTCTCCCTCTCATTACTGCCTTGACCGTGTCCCAGACCATGGTGGGGTTTACTTGCCCATCGTTATTATCTTTTATACATTCCTTTATTTCATTTCTAATCTCCTTTGTTGTGGTTTCATTATTAAGGATACCTACATTTAGGCGCCATATTGTTGTTTTAGGTCTATTGGATAGGCTGATGGATAGATAAATAACATTGTGGTCAGAGATATCAGACGTTCCAATTAAGCATTCCTTCACTTTAGATCTATCTATGGTGTTCATCAGGAACAGGTCAATCCTGGAATGAACTTTGTGTGTAGAGGAGTAGTGAGTGTATTCTCTTTCCTTTATATGGAGGTCCCTCCTGACATCAAACATGCCCATCTCCCTGACCAGAATATTTAGATCTTTTGACCTACCAGTTTTTTGCCTTTTATTGCTTGTTGTATCTAGAGTATAATTAGGGATTGTGTTCCAGTCACCGGCACAAATAAGAACTCCTTCACTAAAAGAGATAATGGTGTAAAAGAGCGTTTTTAAGAAGGTTCTGTCACTCTCTGGTGGTACATATACATTAACAATTGTAACAATGACATTATCAATCCTTCCCTTTATAATAACAAACCTACACTCTTTATCAACTTCCCCGAAAATAGTTCAAAGTTCAGTGAGTTAGAAATTAGGGTGAGAACCCCCCTCTTTCTACTATTTCTACAAGAGCTATAAAATGTGTTCGAGTAACCAAATGATTTGAACTTATCATGTTCTTATTTAGACATATGTGTCTCTTGTAAAAGAGCAATTTTTACCCCATCTTTTTTCAGCTTAGCTAAGACCCTTTTTCTTTTCACTGGACTACTCGGTCCAATACCTTCAAGGAAGCGACTTTTAGATTATATGACATTAATGTAAAGTGTTACCTTGATTGATTTGACCCCTGAGCCCAAAACACGAACTGTAATAAAAACCAAAGGAACACAAATAGAACAACAAAAAGATCACAAATAGAGTACTGTACAAAACAATAACAAACTGACTTCCAAGGTGAGAAGAGACTCCCTCTTCTCACTCGTGACCCCGTTGGCAAGTCGAGGGTTAAACCTCTCAGGCTGAGAGGGCCCAAAAAGGACAGTGAAAGCATCTTTAGGAAAAAACACGTCCATCCTATTAGTCCAACGTAAAAAAAAAAAAACGTGTCCTCTCCCACAAAGTAATAAATCAGAGCCTACTCACAGTAGTGATGAGTTGTGTCTTGTTGTTTTGCTAATTTTCACTTGGACATGCTCCTTTGGAAATCCTGCAGCTTGCTCCTCGCTCTCTGCGCCACTCCTGCACCGCTGTTACTCGCTGGTTGCCAGTCTAGCAGCTCCCGGAGACGCGCCTCCACTCCAGGGTTGACATCAGCTGCCGCCGGTTCCTCCACCTGGATTCCACGTTTCTTCATCTTGTTATCAAAAAAGGCGTTCAATACAGGATCAACTGGACTTTATTTGTTGCAGAAAACGTTTCGACTTCTGTCCAGAAGTCTTTTTCAATTCTGAATGGAAGCTGTGAGAACGAGAAGTTTTATACAGGCTTACAAGTCACGCACCAACATATGAAATTGGAAACTTAAATAACACCACAAATTAACTAACATGCCCATTCTATTTAAATTGACAAAACGACACATCCCAGCTTAACAAAAGGGGGTTGCGAGCGCTATTCCCGAGCGCTGGAATATGTGCGCGCTCCCGATTCCCAGTGGATCCTCATGTTGGTAAACGGTGTTTGGAAACGGATGTCTTTTGCTTTGAGCACTTTCTTGATAGCGATATATTCTTTGCGCCTTTTCACTATCTCAGGTACATAATCATGGTTGAAGTAAATATTTGAAGCGCCCACCTGGAGTTTGCCTTTTTTCCACACTTCTCTTAAAATCTTTTCTTTTGTGGAAAATTCCAGAAAGTTGACGATGAAAGCCCTCGGTGGTGAGTTGGGTGGGGGTTTATTTGTCAGTGTGCAGTGAGCACGTTGTATTTTTAAATCAGTCCTCTGGTAGCTGTAACTGGGTTCTCAGGATTTTCTCAATATACTGTGTAGCCGAGTCCCCCTCCTGCCCCTCTGGCACACCAAAGACACGCAGGTTGTTTCTTCTGGAGCGGGACTCTAAATCAAGCACTTTAAGCTGCGTTTTCCTCTGTTGTTCGAGGCAGAGGCACAGCGCCTCGGTCGCTTCTTTAGCCTAGTTCTCCACTTTGTTGATGCGGGTCTCCGCCTCGTCCACCCGCACTGCTAGGCCCCGAACCTCGGTGGAAATATTATCCAGCTTACCGTTGATTTCATGTCCCAGTTGGTCGAAGTTATGTTGTAATTTTTCATTGTCCCTCTTCAGAACAGTCTTTAATTCACCGATAACCTTGAGTATTCCTTCTGAGTCTATGCTCGCTTCAGTGCTCGTAGCTTCCACGTTAGCCGTGCTGTCGCTAACTTGGTTCGAGCGTGTGTTAGCTTGAGCCACCACCGGGGCGTTTTTATCCAGAGTTTTGGGCATCTTTACCAACTTTTTATGGCTCGACGTGTTGATCCTCCCGCTCATAGATTATTTTGTCAAAATAATAATCATGTTAACGAGTTCTGAGCGGGGGTTTAGATATTAGCGTGGGAGCGGTGCTCCAGTGCGACCGTCTACTCCATTTGCTTCCGGCGGCGAAATACAATGTGTTTTGATTCAAATAATATGTACCGTAATAAAAGTATTACTGTCCCTTCAGGAATAACTCCCAAAAAGTTCATTACTGAGAGCGATCAGAGAAGTGTTTATGAGGTCACGGTTGTATCACTACACTTAACATGTGATTCTTGACCTGCCATTGTGTATCTGTTCCTCTCAAACCCAGCCGGTCGAAGCAGATGGCCACTTGTCCTGAGCCTGGTTCTGCTAAAGGTTTCTTCCTCATGAAGTTTTTCCTTTCCACTGTCACCTTCATGCTTGCTCAAGATGAGAGTTCTTTGATGTTAAATTCAAAGCAGTCTGCTCCTCAGATAATTCATGTTAAATTATTATTTTTATATATGAATGTTTCTGATCAGTGCCCTGAGATGACTTCTGTGTGACTTGGCGCTATACTAATAAACTGAATTGAACTGAATTGATCTGAGGTGTTTGTCTGGATGCACTGCATTTGATTTGATTTGACACAGTGCTTGATGGTTAAACACTTTCACTTATGTCTTGTTTGTTAAACTGGGGTTTTGTCAGAACTTGTGGTTTGTGTGAAGGCAACTTTACAAAACTAAGCTGTGCTGCTGTGTTCCTTTTAGACATTTCCTCCTGTCTTATTAACAACACACACTTGTTCTGTCACTCATATTTTTCTACAGACAGAACAGTTTGGTCGAACCTCACTGAGATGTTTGAGAAATTCCTTAAGTATTTTCCATTTTCTTTTAAATGACAGACTGCAAATTATTTCTAAAATACCCTTTTCTGATTTATTAGCAGAAACCGTTGCTTGTCCTTCTCACTGTTAGTAACTTCCACAACACAAGCTTTTGGGCTCAGCTTGTGGGGGACATTCATGCTCTTAAGCTAACTTATTCTGTTAATTGCAGGGTCCAGTCTTTTTTAATGCAGTTCTGTATCCATTTTTCAGAATTTTATTTAAAGATTCAGCGGAATCGGGCGACTGGTGGCTCAGTTGTTGTCAGCTGTTGCCTCTCAGCAAGAAGTTTGCTGGTTCAAATCCTGGCCTTTACCTTTACCTCTACCTTTCTGGGTAGACTTTACATGTTCTCTCCGTGCATGCATTAGTTTTCTCCAGGTACTCCAGTTTCCTCGCACAGACCAAAAACATGCATGTTAGACTGATTGGTAACTCTGAATTGTCCCTTGTTGTGAGTGAGAGAGTGAATGGCTGTTGGTCTCATTTGTTTCGATGTATCCCTGTGATGGACTGGAGACATGTCCAGGGTGTACCCCATCTCTTGCACAGTGACTGCTGGACATGGGCACCAATGACCCCCATGACCTGAAAAGGAGGAAGAGAAGAAGAAGAAACTGGATGACAAAAGGCTCAACTCTGGTGCTCTTCACTGACCCCTCCCTTTCTCTTTTCTCTTTAAAATGTGTTTCCAAAATCATGTTTTTAGATTGTTAAAAGCAGCTAAGCTGAGAAACTAAGCTACAAGCTAAGCTAACAGGCCAACCTCAGAGAAAAAATCTTTGTCTTGTCAAAGCTCCAAAATTCAAGGTTGAAACCTGTGCCTTCGTCTAAAGGTTGTTTTTCTCTGCAAAAAGAAGCTGAGAACTTGTTTACTGATTCTTTTTTATTAAAAGCTTGGTGACAAATGCTATGCTAAAGAGCTCAAGCCACACCAAGTGTCCGCCATTTTGGGAACCGAAAACAGGAACGAGAGACAGTCCATGTCACGTCAAGGGGCCTCCCTCCCATTTTTTTTAGAGACATGCTGCTCTCTCCCTCACTATCCATCCTTCGGTTCAAGCAGTCTTATGCTGCCATCCAGTGGTCAAAAAATGTACTACATGCAAAACAAATAAAACATTTCATCTTAAATTTGACAATAACTAATTATTTTAAAATTTCAAACAATATTATCGTTTATCGCAATAATTTCTGAGACAGTTAATCGCCCTGCAAAATTTGTAATCTTTTTTTTTTCATTTACGCTTTATTTTAAGTGAAAAATATTTATGTTATCTCTATCTGACTTTCCAAAACAGCCTTGGAAAGGCTGGTTATCAAATTTCTCCTGAGACGTGTTACTGAGGACACCAGCTGCACCTAACTATCGCTAGCCCCCCCCCCGGATAACTCTCTGTGAGTGTTATCGGAGGCCGGCTGGGAACATCTTCAGAACTGTTTGCTATCTGAAAATAGCTCATGGACAGAATCTCACTGCCTCAACCTCAAAATGCATATGTGATTTGTCCTAAATACTGTATGCTTTCTGGTAGAGTTTTTTTGATTTCTCATAGGGTGTCTAAACAGGCAAGGTGTGAAAGATCTTTTTTTGTACTACCAGAACTTATCCTCATGTTATCTTCCTTTTTTTCATATCTACCGGTAAGATTGTGGCTGCGCGGTTTAACTGCTGCGGATTCGTGCACTCGTCCCATCTTAAGACGGATGTGCGTGATCAATCACGTTGTATTGTGCCCTGGTGCAATGGCAATGTCAATAAAGATATATTATATTCTATTCTATTTATCCAGGTAGTCTCACTGAGCCACAAGAACTCATTTTCAAGAGAGACCTGTTTAGGGAGCAGATGATGGGGGTTAAGGGCCTTGCTCAGGGGCCCAGAGTGCGGCAAATGAGGGTGGAGGCAGGTGTGGGTGTTTCACCTTTTTCCACCCACATTTTTAGATGTTGTCGGTACCGGGGCTTGAACCAGCGATCTTCCGATCACAGGTCCACCGTCTCTAACCTTTGCGCCACCCCTCCTCATGACAGTCCTAGGCGGGGGACACACTGGACAGGTCTCCAGTCCACGACAGGGCCACATAGAGACCAACGAGACAATCGTTCACTCACACCTAGGGACAATTTAGAGTTACCAATCAACCTAATGTGCATATGGGAGAAAATCAGTGTATTCGGAGAAAACCCACACATGCACAAAGAGAACATACTGTACAAACTCCACCCAGAAAGGTGCCTGGTCAGGATTCGGCCCAGAGATCTTCTTGCTGAGAAGCTACGGCTCTGCCACCCGAGTCACTGTGCCAACCTTTTGCTAAAACCATGAAGTATAAAAGTTAATACCGGTAATTAAAATATTATGATTTATGTTGGTGCTGCTCTGTGAGAAAACTTTGGGGGTTCCTGCAGCCCTGTGGTGCTCTGATGATGGCACAGATTTATCAACTGTGAGATGGTTTGGGTTTTATTTTTAATCCAACATAGATACGGGGGAAACTAAACGTGCACACAAGCAGCCACACTCTCTTCAAACACACACACACACCAAGGAAAATGATGTCAGCTGCAGAGTGTAAACAGAACCAGCAGAACCACCAATCAGCACTCGCTCTTTAGCAAATTACAGGAGAAAATTAGAGTGTGAGAACAGAATGATGGCATGAGGAGCAGATCAGGCTGCACGGAGAGGGAAAAGCTTTTCCCCAGATTACGGAACAGCCACAGATTATAGCCAGTGGATTAAGAGGGTTTGACCAAATAACATAAAAAGTAGAGGCAACAAGGCAAGCAAGCAAATTTCTTCTAGTTTCCTGACATTTCTTGGCTTTAACCTTCCCTTAACAATCAATGCTAGTTCCTATATGTGCAAATTATGAGTTATATAATCACACATAAGGAAATACAGTAATTACACAATTATACTATGCACTGAAGCAAAATCGCATATACAGTAATGAGCGGAAAAATATGGCAATGACCTTTTCAGTAACCAGCTATTTTCATAGCTACATATCTAAGCCATTTGTTTTCAGACTTTTATTATACAAGCTTAATATAAAAGATTCAGAAATTTAAATGGCAATGTATTATTTATATACTTTTGTACACAACTTTGAATTTCAAGAAATTAGTTGAGGTATTTTTTTTACCCTTTTTTGTTTGTTCTATTGACCAAATAACTATTTATATATATATACAGTACATGTATGTGTGTG
>JBBPBX010014840.1:12174-24023 GCA_038048925.1 Garcialebias charrua | reverse complement strand
TAGAGCCGCTGCTTCTCCACATCGAGAGGAGCCAGTTGAGGTGGCTCGGGCATCTGGTTAGGATGCCTCCTGGACGCCTCCCTGGTGAGGTGTTCCGGGCATGTCCCACCGGGAGGAGACCCAGAGGAAGACCCAGGACGCTGGAGGGACTATGTTTCTCGGCTGGCCTGGGAACGCCTTGGGATTCCCCCAGAGGAGCTGCTCCAAGTGGCTGGGGAGAGGGAAGTCTGGGCCTCCCTACTTAGGCTGCTACCCCCGCGACCCGACCCCGGATAAGCGGAAGAAGATGGATGGATGGATGGATATATATATATATATATATATATATATTTTTATATATTATATATATATATATATATATATATATATATATATACAGTATATAGTTATTTTTTCAGCTTCTCCATTTGTCAGGGGTCGCCACAGTAAACTAAGTCGCGTGAAGACTTGACAATTTTTTTACGCTCGATGCCCGTCCTGACACAACCATAGACCACCGAGCTACCACAGCCCTCTGTGTGGAGCAGAGAGCTGTTATCTAGGGTTCCCGGGGGAGCAGATGGTGGGGGTTAAGGGCCTTGCTCAAGGGCCAAGAGGGGGGCAAATGAGGGTGGAAACAGTTTTGACTGCTTCACTTATCCCACCCACATTTTGATGTTGTCTGTATCGGGGCTTGAACCGACAATCTTCCAATCACAAGCTCACCTTCTCTAACCTCTGCACCACCACTAGATATATAATTTATTTATCAAATCACCAAACTACTCATTGAACTGCATAACACAAAATAATTTTAACTGTGAATAATTCACATTTACGCAGATAGTAATTGTAGATGATGTAGTTTAATCTGGCTGTACTGAAATGACTCGGTTTGTAAAAACACAAACTTTTTCAAAATGATTAAAGGTTCAGTATGTAACTTTTCTAACAACATATTTTTAACATATTTCTTCACTCTGTTACTACCTCCTGACATACTGATTTTAGACAAGTAATCTCTGAAAAAAACTATTGTCCCCTTGCTTCTCTAAAAGCATTTCTAAAAAGCCACAGTGACCCACCGTTAACCAGCCAATAAAAACAGATTTTGTAACCAGCCAATAAAAACAGAGCTTGAATTTGAATCAGCCAATAAAAACAGAGCTTGAATTTGAATTTCAGCAGAGCTAGGGCAAGAGCAAGCCTCAGAGCCATATATGGCTCTGAGGGGAAGGGACCAGAAACGTGTCTCTGTTCAAAATTTTCCTAAGTTCCAGCGTGTTTCAGAAATTACATACTGAACCTTTAACACCAGTTTGTGTTCTCCATCCATCATCTTTACCCACGTTTCCTTTTTAGGTTGCAGGGTCTGGTACCAATATCCATCAGTCACTGTGTGAGAGGTGGGGGACACTCTGGACAGGTCTCCAGTCCATCACAGGGACACAGAGACAAACAAGACAAACAACTATTCACTCTCACTCACACCTTGGGACAATTTAGTTATCATTCATCCTAGCATGCATGTTTTTGGTCTGTGGAGGAAAGTGGAGTACCCGGAGGCTTCGTTTCCTCATTGTTGGATAAAAATATCCTTTCATTATCTACTTACTTAAAAAGAGCCACATCCGAAGACGAAATAAGATTTTTTTTAACCCAGTTTACTTGCAAGGGCAGCGTTCACCACAGGCTTACACAGATGTTTCATTGAAGCCCCGGCTGTGCAGATCTGCACCGGACAAGAAGTGTTTTATATACACGCTTATCAGCACGATGACCTCGGCCTCTCAGCACAGACTTGGAGGTGAACTTGGGTTACCAACTGCACATACAGCTCCTCTCTGAAAGGAAAACAACTCTCATGACTCACAAACGTGGTTCAACATTAATTTAATATTAGCAGTGATTACCATAAGATAGAACTTTATTGATCCCGCAGAACCTTTACCTAAATTTCCCTGACACTCGTTGCAAAATCTTCTGAATTTTCTGAGCTGCCTTTCTCTTGTTTTTGTTTAGTTTTGTTAATAAGATTTTTTAAAGTTGCTCAGATCAGTCTCTTTATGTTAAAATAAAATAAAAAGCTAATTGAGGTTTTATTTTAGATTATTTGATGTACTTGGTCAGGTTGTGTCCTCTTGCTCTTCTAGATCAAAATAGACTTCTTAATATACAAAGTGTGATTTGTCCTTAACCTGTCTATTCTACAATGCTAGCCATTTAGGCATTATCCTCTTCCATTCGTATCTCTATTTTTATTTTACTGTATTCTATTTGTTTGCTGTGCACTTCGCTTGTCCTGTACAACACTTGGGTTGGCCTTGTTGCTGTTTTAAGTGCTCTATAAATAAAGTGGTATGGTATAGTCATATCCTAAAACATATATTTGTTTCAACCATGAAGTCATTGTTACATTTTTCATGCAAAATCACAGACTGAGCATCTAAACCTACCAGTTAAACTTGACAGAGCACCTGTCTTCATGACACCTTCACTTCTCTTTAATCGCTTCATTGTTTTAAAGGCAGACAGACGGACGGTGGCTTTTGAATTGTCGCAGTTGTGAAAGTGTTGACTTAACACCACCAGCAGGGAATCAGTCTGTACAACTGAACTGAACATATTTGCCAATGACTTGAAGTCTGAATTTAGACAGTTGTTTTTTTTTTTCCCAATGATTTTTCTAACATTTTGTTTATTTTTCAGAACTCCTTGGAGCAGCAAAACGAGTTAACGTCAACATCCAGGATGCAGACGGGTGAGAGGCTGCTTCTTGTTGTCACACTTTTGTCATCACAACTCTTTTTTTTTTTAACCCATTTCCTGTTTTAACTGGGGAAAAAAACTAGCATTGCTAAAAAAAAAAAATTCCTGTTGCCTTGCATACCAAAGTTTTAAACTTCTTATCCGGCAGCGTGTTGGGTATGACTCTCGTCTACCACCACACCAAATGTTTGCTCTACATCTGTAAAATTGACTGCGTTATAGCCATATTTGTTTTGCTAAGGTTGATAAGCTGAGGATCCGCTATGGATGGATTGATGGTGCCACGCCGCCCAGGCGAAATGAAGCCGTTTTGACCATTAAAGTGCATTTATTAAGGAAAAGTTAAACTGAGAGACACCTTTGCTATAATGGTGAGCAAACAAATAATTGTTTTTAGGTGTTAATCTTGTTAAATTTCGAAGAACTGCAACAGCGAGTCCTGCTGTGCACGCTCACTTCACTCAGCTGGTGCAGGCGGAGGAACGCTGGAGAGCTAACGGCTCCGGTCACAATGGATGGATGGAGGATGAATGGCTGGATGGATGGATGATGGATGGATGGATGGATGGCACAGCCACCCAGATGAAATTAAGCTGTTTTGACCATTAAATAAATGCATAATAAACGTGACGGGTCAGCGGTGACACATAAAAAATGCGAATATGATTTTTTTTTCCCTCTTCATGATTCTTTTTTTTTTTTGGACTGATGGGACTTGTACTCCGAAAAATACGGTATACCACATGTGATATTTTAGCTGCAGTAAAAATAAAATCGTGTCATGTGGTACTTTAAATAATTTGTTTTTAATATCGTAAAACGTAACCTTGGTGGTTTTGCTCAAGGTCGTCATACTGTGAATATTTCATCCAGCTCCAATTGTGATTTATTTGATCTTTAGGCTAAACACTGTTTCCAGACATTCGCCTTCATTATGTTTAGATGTTCATCTCGTAGCTATATCTATATTTAGTACAAAATTAGTGAAAAGCTTTGTGTGGACATGCTTGGTTTATAATGCTGCCTCATTACATAAAGAATATTGTTTTTTAATTGTGTTAGTTGAAATCAAACAAATAGGCTCAGCTCCTCGTGTAATGAATGATGACTCAGTGATTTAACTCCAGGGACCAACTCTTATATTCACAAGGGATCCATTAGACACACACAGACACATTCACACATAGATGCTCTGCTTGTACGCTCCACTCCAGGGTAGCAAGATTGCTTATTAATGGAACTAGGTCATTGCCCCCCTCCCGTCTTTCACAATAGAGCTGAGAGTCGGCGCGGCTGTACGCTGAAGATTAATTCAGTAAAGTTATACTCATGGCTCACACAGCCTATATGTGATTATTTTAACAAATTCTGTGTCTGTGTGTGTTAAAGGTTGTCGCCTATGCATCATGCTGCCTTGAGTGGTAACAAGGAGCTGATCTCTCTGCTGCTGGAGGCCCAGGCAGCGGTGGATATCAAAGACAATAAAGGTAAAAAAAAAAACTAAAATGATTTTCACACCGTCTCTATAACTCTAAGTTAACACTCACACAAAAAGATGCCAAACCCACAAATCTGCCCAGGAAACAAAAGATTAAAACAAGAGACACAGGAATACAAAAGCACATTTCTGGCTTTCCTCTGTATGACAAATAATATACCGGCTTATGCAATAAAAAGTGAGCTCGTTGGAAAGGCAGTAACATTATTTTTCTTTCTTTTGTGAGAGAAGCTGACAGATTTGTTTTCACAGTAAATAATAGAAATAGGGGATAAAAGCTTGATGGCTGCACGACTGAGAGCCAAATGGAATCGGAGCAGCAAATATCTCCATCCAACATTGGCAACATTGGTATAGAAGGAAGAAGAGGAAATCTCTGGGCAGATGGGAGTTATAATCCCCGCAGGATGTTGGCCTAGTCTCTTCACTCTCAGTCAGTCATGCCCTTGTTTGTGCTTAAACACAAGCAAACACCTGGCAAGCATCTTTACCACATGGCCCTACCGAGGGTTTTGTATTTTGTTTTTGCACTGTAGAAACATCAAATTACTCACTGCAAAAGTGTAACTCATGAAGCACTCCTTGGTTGTACTCCTCCATTTGACGTCCAGTGTTCACACTGTGCAGTGCAGTACAATTTAAAAATACAACTGGATTATATCACAAGAGCTTTCTAACACCCTGTTTTTTTTACACAGTTTGAGACTCAACTACACTCCTCATTTTCCGTGAGGTTGTTATATTTCTTAACAATATAAATTACACTGAAAATCCCGTGAAGAGCACTGAAAACACCTAGTCTGAAAGTTCACACTCGCACAAAGAGTAAATCACACCCAGATGAGTCGACAACCTGGCTGTTCCCACGTGCTGCTTACATCTCCCTCTTCTGCAGTTCAACTCTTAATGGTTGGTAATGATCCTCCTCTTTGGCACAGTCTTGTTGAGGGACCTGGCTCAGGTTAATAGAAGCCGTTTACCCTCCTACCATCTGGAGGATTTCGCTCCATCGAATCGAAAACCGTTTATTCCCCACTCATTTGAACAATAGAAACATGTTTCCTTTCAGCTTTTTGAACTTGACACAGCCAATAGTTTAAAGGACAAGTAATACAGGCGGTTAGTTGATATTTATTTTAATATTTTAACTTTTACTTTACTACAGTAGTGACCACATGATTTTATGTTGAATACCAACTCTAGTTTTATCACTTTAGCACTGTCTTTGTATGGTTCTGTTTTTGCTTGCCGTCTGTTCTCACCTATATTTCAATGAGAGATGCAGTATTTTATTTATGGTTGGAAAAGCAAAGAAGAGAACGTGAACATTGCACTACAGGCTGAATAACACAAGAGAAACAACTTCTCTGTCACGTACAGTATCAACTCCACAAATCTTTAATCTGTTTCAATGTTTTTAGAGACTAAATTTAAGACAAAATATTGAAAGAATATCAAAGTTCATGCTCAATAATCTAGGTAGAAAATCTAACAAAATCCAGTAGTCATCTGGACGGTTTCTTTTTTTGTTTTGTTGTTGTTGAGACATTTCATCCTTCATCCAAAGGACTTCATCAGTCCGAGGAGCCACAAACAAACTGAGTCCCACAAGTAACACACACCCATATAGTGGGCCAACCAGTTTGCTGTAATAAGATGGTTTCTGGGGCCCACACTCTTCCCCCATCGACTCCTCTGAGGCAGCCATAGCCAAAGTGGTTCAAAATCAAAGTTCATGCACAGTAATCCAGGTAGAAAATCCAACAAAGTTCAGTCAGATCATCTAGACGGTTTCTTTGTTGTTGTTGTTATGTTTCATCCTTCGTCCAAAGGACTTCATCAATTAGAGGTAGCAGCACACCCACATATAGACCAATCAGCAAACTGGTTGGTCCACCATGTGGGTGTGCTGCTTTTGGGACTCAGTTTGTTTGCGGCTCCTCGGATTGATGATGTCCTTTGGATGAAGGACAAAACGTCTCAACAACAACAAAAAAGAAACTATCCAGATGACCTGACTTAACTTTGTTGAATATTGAAATAATGTTTTTCACAAAAGTCCATATAAAATTTGGTGAACTATTTACCCGTTGACGAGAAAGAAGTTGCAGTTATTAAGAAAGCAACGAGTGACAAGTTTATATTCCATCTCAGAGGTATAATAAATGCATGATTTGAAAGGGAAGCTGTGTGGAGAACCACTGGCTGAACAAATCACTTCAAACTCAGGGAGATTCCCTGCTCAGAACCAGACGGCAAACAAAACCACAAAGTTAATAACAAGAAGTGCCTACCCTAAAAGTATTGTGTAGCTAAAGCTTGTACAGTAAATATCCTGAAAAAGACACGGGGATACTAAAGTGAGTGCAAGCTCAAGATTCAACCCACAAACAGTTGTTACGTGCTGTCATTGTCTTGAAGAAAGCCGTATCGTCTGTTTGGGAAAATGCCAGTTGATGTTCAATGACACAGCCTTCCTGCAAGCTTGAGCCTCTGCGCCTGATTTCCTGTCCAAAAACATCACAAAGGAAATGGGGCAAACAGTTCACCTAACAGTTCTGCCAAGATAATCTTTGGATCACAAAAAAGGGTATTTCCAAAAGCTAAAAACCCATTGAGTTTGGATTACTGTACTTATTTCATAAAACCTTTGTAATTCTTGTCTGAGAAAAATGAATGTGAGGATGAAGTTCTCCTTTTACAGTATAATTAGTTTTTACTAAAAACAATCTAAACCTGATTAATTGTTGAATTTGTAAACTAGGAAATTTACCAGGTCAACTATAATGTCTTAACAAAAAGGAGGTTTTTACCATTGCGTCAAACTTCTTGAAAGTAGGCCAAGTCATTGCATGAATTTCCTCAGAGGTGCCAAGGTTAGTGTTGCCCTTTCTTTACACAGTCAGGAAAATGTCCCCCCTGCTTTTACGTTCTGCAAAATTTGTGAAAGTCCCTAGAGGTAATTCCTCTTCATACCACCTTATATTGAAGATTTCCCTTCCTTAGTTCAATGCAGTTTTAGTGTCCCTGTTCCTAATCATAAATTAGCTCAAAAACAAATCTCTTACAGAGTATTTGCACATCTTTTGTACTGTTTGCATTTCTTTTGTAGGAGTGAAAATATTTTATTTTAAAGTTGAAAAACAAAGCTGGAATGCTTTAAGTCGTAATTCTGACCTGGAGGATTGGAGGTTTCTCACCTCAAAGTTTTACATGGTAAAATGTGATGACAGCTGCAGTAATATATGCAGTAGATACATGTACTGTATATATTTTTTATTTTCACATTTGCTGGATGGTATCTCATTACATCAGTCACAAATTGTACAACCCTATTAAGAAATGTGTTGTAACAGCATTTGAAGACTTAAAATGCAGATAAATCTAGTTGTCATCTGCTTGTTTTGCTAACCATAGCTAGCTGTGTCACTGAGCACAACAATTTGAAATTCCCACTAGTGTTCAGACTTGCAGCTGGAACATGGAAGGTTCAAATTGAGGTGACACCATATCTATCCTATCATCTCAAAACAACTGTCCTTGTCATTGTTAGTTTTTTCTCTGCTCATGATTTTAACGACAAGCCTTCTCTGTTTTTACTGACTCACTTGTGTTGTTAGAAAGCACAGTTTGCACGATATAGACCTCATGGATAAGTAGACAGTGGATCAAAAATTGAGCCTCTTTAACCTAAAGGGGTCACAACGTTTTCAAAGAGTTGACCAGATTGAAGTCACTGTTAACAGTGGGATGGCATACCAACACAGAAAGGCATTACCACATTTCAGGCGTTTTATTATGTTGTTGTTAAATACAGGCAGTTAGAAAATGTTTGCAATACAGTATTGGAGTTAGGAAACTGTTTTTTGATTTAGGCCTCCTTTTATTTTTTTAACTTCAATTAAAAAAAAAATCTTTATTAAAGCAAATGGCAAGTATACAACAAACAAAATAATGTAGTATACAGACGAACACAACACTTATATGAACAAACAACCAGGGGTGTGATTTCTAAACAAATATTTGCAAAAATTTACAAATAGAAATTGTCTTAAGGGCCCTTTTGTTGGTAGAGTCTGTTATTAACTTTACATCTAGTTCCACATCCTTAATAAAATGACGAAAGCATGGTGTTTTGTTAGTAAATTTACATTTATGAATGAAAAATTTGGCCAAAAGTATTAGCAAGTTTATTATAAAAAAAACATTTAGCATCCTTTCTGGGGAATCCATCAATCCATCCATCCCTCCATCCATCCATTCCCTTCTGCTTATCCGGGGTCGGGTCGCGGGTGTAGCAGCCTAAGTAGGGAGGCCCAGACTTCCCTCTCCCCAGCCACTTGGGCCAGCTCCTCCGGGGGAATCCCAAGGCATTCCCAGGCCAGCCGAGAAACATAGTCCCTCCAGCGTGTCCTGGGTCTTCCTCTGGGTCTCCTCCCGGTGGGACATGCCCGGAACACCTCACCAGGGAGGCGTCCAGGAGGCATCCTAACCAGATGCCCGAGCCACCTCAACTGGCTCCTCTCGATGTGGAGAAGCAGCGGCTCTACTCCGAGTCCCTCCCGGATGACCGAGCTTCTCACCCTATCTCTAAGGGAGAGTCCAGACACCCTGCGGAGAAAACTCATTTCAGCCGCTTGTATCCGAAATCTCGTTCTATCGGTCATAACCCAAACCTCATGACCATAGATGAGGGTGGGAACATAGATCGATCAAGAAATTGAGAGCTTTGCCTTTTGACTCGGCTCTCTCTTCACCACGACAGACTGGTACAGTGCCCGCTTCACTGCCGACGCTGCACCTATCCACCTATCGATCTCACGCTCCAGTTTTCCCTCATTCGTGAACAAGACCCCGAGATACTTAAACTCCTCCACTTGGGGCAGGACCTCCTCCCCGACCCGGAGAGGGCATGCTACCCTTTTCTGGCTCAAGACCATGGCCTCGGATTTGGAGGAACTGATCCTCATCCCGGCCACGTCACACTCGGCTGCAAACCGCTCCAGTGAAAGCTGTAGATCATGACCTGATGAAGCCAATAGGACCATATCATCTGCAAAAAACAGAGAAGCAATCCTGAGGCCACCAAAACAAATCCCCTCAACACCTTGGCTGCGCCTAGAAATTCTGTCCATAAAAGTTATGAACAGAATCGGTGACAAAGGGCAAACTTGGCAGAGTCCAACTCTCACCGTAAACGAGCCTGACTTACTGCCGGCAATGTGGACCAAGCTCTGACACCGGTCATACAGGGACCTAACAGCCCGTATCAAAGGGCCTGGTACCCCATACTCCCGGAGTACCCCCCACAGGGCCCCCCGAGGGACGCGGTCGAATGCCTTCTCCAAGTCCACAAAGCACATGTAAACTGGTTGGGCAAACTCCCACGCGCCCTCCAGGATCCTGCTGAGGGTGTAGAGCTGGTCCAGTGTTCCACAACCAGGACGAAAACCACACTGCTCCTCCTTGATCCGAGGTTCGACTATCCGATGGACCCTCCTCTCCAGAACCCCTGAATAGACCTTACCATGGAGGCGAGTGTGATCCCCCTATAGTTGGAATACACTCTAGGGCCCCCCTTTTTGAATAGGGGAACCACCACCCCAGTCTGCCAATTAGGGCTGGGCGATATGGACAAAAATTCATATCTCGATATTGTTGTGATATATCGCGATATACTATATATATCTCAATATAATTTTCTTTCCATAAAAGAATAACAAAAATATATTTCTGAGTCAAAGCTTTGTCCCAGTTGTCACACAGCAACATTTATTAACAAACAGCTGTAACTCTACAAAATACATGTCTAAAAAATGAACTATTTACATGCAGTACTTTATTTTTTAGACATTTATTTACACCTATTAAATAATAATCTTCTTCAGCTGAGGGCAGCTGTGGCTGAGAGGCTAGAGCAGTCTCCTCCAATGGGAGCTGGGAGTTCAATTCCACCAGCAGTCACATGCTGAAGTGTTCCTGGGCAGTGGGCAACACTGAACCCCTCATTGCCTCTGATGTGTGTCCCATCAGTGTATGAATGTGATAAAGTACTGATTATTCTTTGTACAGTTCTAGTAGAGTGTATGAATGGGTAAATGAGGACACAGATTGTGTTTTAAAGAGCTTTGAGTGTCTTGATAAGATAGAAAGGTGCTTTCACTTTAGTCAGTGTGTTTGTGAACTGCAGTTAATGTGAGCCTCCACTCAGAAACGTGAACCGAGAGGCGGAGACATTATTAAATCAGCAGTTTATCATATCGCTAAAGACACGGTCAGTCTCAGCTGTGGAAGAAGACGACTAAAGCGTTAGCCATCTTGTTAGCTGCTAAGGACAGTATCTTTAGCGATATGATAAACTGCTGATTTATTAATGTCTCCACCTCTCTCTTCTCCTCTCATAAAGCTCTGTGGGTGCACGCACGGATAAATGAGCTCAGACCCGTGGTTTGTTTTAAGGAAGCAGCAGGCTGTAAAAACACTCGGTTCTGCCGTTTCACGGTTCATGCTCCACTCCGCTGTTTAAATGGTGAAAAAGATTCGTAGTTCCGACTTTTCGTCGGGATTATTTTCAGCATTGTCTACAAAAATATTTTTTCTACCCTCATCTGACAATTTAAATCCAAACTAGCTCAGAAAGAACATTGTTTTTTCCCCTCAGCAGCTAGCGGCGCTCTTCATATCTGCCGTGTTTACTTGTTGTGCTGAAAGTCTCCGCCCTCCTGCAGGCAGGAAGGAGGGTCTGGGTCTGTGTTCAGTGAAGGAGAGGGAGGGGGGCGAGTGGGAGAAAGCAGACAGCAGGAGGATTCTCGATATAAACGATATAGTCTCGTCTTGTATCTCTTTAGAAAAAATCTCGATATTTTAAGAATATCGATATATCGCCCAGCCCTACTGCCAATCCAGGGTAACTGCCCCCGATGTCCAAGCGATATTGCAGAGTCGCGTAAGCCAACACAACCCCACAACATCCAGAGCCCTAAGGGGAATCTAGAAAAACAAAATAAAAAAAATTCCCAATGTAAGGAAAAATTTCTTATATGGTTAATAAACCTACTAAACTCCTTCCAAAACCTGCGTCTTAATGGGCAGTGCCAAAAAAGATGTCACAGTTTCTGGAAGGCCACCACAAAAACTGCAATACTGTAGATATTTATGTCTCTTTCACTGTTAACATTACTAACTGAGAACAGCACAAGCCGCGTCCATGGCATTTTGGGGATTGACTAAATTTTTTATCGTTTCAGCATTGTGTCCATGTGGAAAAAGCGTTTTAAGAGTCCCTAAATAGTATCTTTCGAAACCAAGTTCCAGAGTAAGAAAATCCTTAAACACCATTGGTGCATTCTCATGTGGAGAGCCTAAATGTGACCTTTTGAAAATACAGTAATGGCGTTACAGTCCCACCTCCAATCTCACCCCAAACGTAACAAAGAAACATTACTGACAAACTCCATTCTTGTGTTTGTACTGCAGATGCTCAACTACAGCAAAACCGTTGTATCCTGTTTAACTTTAGTGAACAAAGTCTAATAAATAATAATAGTATCTCAAATAAAACTGAACAAAAACCCTTGTCACACCAAATACACCTACCGGTAGT
>JBBPBX010014840.1:0-10243 GCA_038048925.1 Garcialebias charrua | reverse complement strand
TATATATATATATATACTGTATATACTGTTTTTATTTATTTTTCTTCAATAAGCACAATGTAGTCAGTAAGTGATGGGAACATTTGCCTGTAAATAAGTACAGTGATTTATTGGAATCAATAAAAGTTAGACTAAAAATGCATAATGTATTTTAATACTTGCTATATGTCTACAGTATTTGCAACTTGATTGATGTAAAAAAAATTACAGTGTTGCTTATATGATCATTTTTGTGTCTGTTTGCATGTGCTTGTGGGGTCTTGTATGTCTGTGTTGTGCTCTTTTCTGTATGTGTGTTTTCTGTATGTGTTTGTCTTTTTGTGTATGTGCGTGTGTGTGTGTGTGTGTGTGTTTTGTGTAGGAATGCGTCCCTTGCATTATGCTGCATGGCAGGGTAAGACTGAACCAATGAAAATGCTGCTGAAAGCAGGCTCGTCAGTCAACGGACAGTCAGATGAAGGACAGATCCCTCTGCACCTGTCAGCTCAGCATGGACACTACGATGGGGTAACTCTGTAATTCTGTGTATGTTTGTGAGGTGTGTGTGTGTGTCTGTTATGCACACTTGATGATCCATGCATGAAATTTTTAGTTGCTAGAAGATGGGACAATCAGATGCACCAGTGTGCTTTGTGTGTGTTTTACAGTCTGAAATGTTACTACAACACCAGTCCAACCCATGTATCTCAGACTCAGCTGGAAAAACTCCACTGGACCTTGCTTGTGAATTTGGACGTGTTGGAGTGAGTACATCACAAATTGCATTTATTTCAATAAAATAAGACCTAAAAATTGACAACGTATATGTATAGACGTCCAGTCTGAGGGGGCAGTCAGTGTGTGACTGTCCGAGGAGGATGTGCTTTGGGCATGATTGGTCCCAGCAGGCTCGATTGTTAAAGGGGACCACACATGCAAAATTCACTTTTTAATGTTTTTTTACTCAAATTTGGGTATTTACTTCATAAAGAAACAGTCCTAAGGCCAAAAAAATGCACCCAGTGGTTTATTTACTATAAGTAGATTTATTTATCTTAGATAGAAACGGGCCGATTGCACTTCCTGCGGTTTGTGACGTCACAAACCGCAGCCACAACCCACACCAAACCTGAGTCCAGCCCCTCACCTAGCAACCACTGGTGCGGCTCAACCCACTTCACTATAAAAGACGTCACGGTTGCCGAGCAGTTTAGGAACTGACCTGGCGGTCATTTATTTATTTATTCATTTATTTAGCCCCCGGGGGGGCTATGGGCTCAGCCCTGCTCCAGCCAGCAGCACATCTTGAGTAAAACCAGAATGTTTTATTACCTTGTTTGAATGAACTCTGTCTCGTTGAAACTGTGCACACACACTCTCGCGGTTTGGACTTGTTTCTTATATGATGGAGGACTGCTCTAACACAACTGTCAGTTTGGTCGAGCGGTTAAGACACTTGAGCGGCACGCAGGAGACTAGAGTTCGCGTCCTGTCAACGGCATCGTTTTTTTTTTCCCTTTTTATTTAAAGCCTTTTGTTTCGGAGAAATCGGGGTGAAACTAGATATATACATCGATATAATAATACTTTATAATTGTTATTTTTACGTTTTAGTTCAATTTTTAGTGTAATATCGCTCCCAACGCGCAACCGGCAGAAAACTGTGCACACACACACACTTACTCGCGGGACGAGAGTCTGTACCATGAAGCACCACTGATCGATATATTTTCAGATTAGCAACTTATTTATTTTAAGAATACCTTTCACTTCATCAAAATCTAATCAAAACTTCACCGTTCTAAATGTAGGTGGTTGTGATTATTTCTTATACGACGAAAGTCTGTTTTTGCACAACTGCACAGTTGGCCCAGAGGTAATGAACCGGACTCGTCATCCGAAGGACACAGGTTCGCGTCACGGTCGCGGATTTCCTTTTTTTTTTTTTAAGCCTTTTGTTTTGCAGACCGCCGGCGAAGACACCATCTGCGTGCGGGAGTTGTTGCGAGCTACTGACTTTTGACGTCCGGGGGTCCGGTCAAAAGTTGCCTCATGCGGATAAATTAACTGGAGACATTCTGTGAACTTTGTGTGTGGACTGAAGCACGCTCCAACAAGCGCCGCATGCAACGAGCGGAGCACACCGCCCGCTCGGAGAGGAAAAGCTATCATTAGCCTCGGAGCTAATGCTAAAAACAGGAGCTGCAAATGGCGGCAAGCGCAGAGGGCTTTTGGTAAGTTATCTTAAGCTACTAGCACTAACAGTAAGTCAAATGAGTAATAAAAAAGAGCTAATTTTAAAATAACAACATATTAGAGATACTGGCTGTTGCAGAGGGCGTAGTTAATGTAAATAGGTCTTTGTAGGGCGTGGCTTTCAGACCTCATTATTCATAAACCGGTCGTTTAGAACGGAAGTGAAATTTGGCAGAATTAGAAAGGGGATATTTTTTAATCTAAGCATTATTTTGTGTATAAAATTGACTGAAAATGGTCTGGATAGCCCACAGATAAACCACAAAAAATTATATATCCTACATTTGGTCCCCTTTAAACGTTGACCTCCTCTGTAGATTGCCATGGGCACAATAACAGAAAAATTATAATCCTCACATTGCAAAAGAGTCTAAAAGGAAAGGAGGAAAATGTGGGTTTGTTATAGGTGATAGTGTTATCACAATATTGTAGGGATACATAATACTGTATTATCAGACTGGTATCGGCCGATATTAGCGATAAAGTTCAATAACGGACATCGGCCATTCCATCAAAATAACTCACCAATATAAAAGGTGCATATATATCATCATCATCATCAACTTTATTCGACAGACTCGTGGTCCACAAAAAAACATAACACACACAACACATACCGAAAAAATTAAAAAGAATAAGAATATATATAATAAAAAATCAAATCTTATAAGAGACTTGCGTACCAATGATTCCACAGAGCAGACTGGTATCTTAGCGCACTGACAGAGGGATGTGAAAACGTTACAATAAGACTGTTCATGGAGCTGCACAAACGACGCATAAACTTGTACATCAAATTTCTCATGAGCGCCTGAAACGTTCTGACACGTGCATTACAGAACATTTCACTTGCACTGCTGAACCTTGGTTTCTTAAGTAGAATTCTTAGGGAGTCATTGTAAGCAACCTTAAGCTTCTGCATGCTAGCTTTTTTAAATTTACACCACAGAGGAGCTGCATACAAGGATGTACAGTAAGATTTAAACAAATGTATTTTTACCTCATTAGTGCACATGTGAAACTTCCTATATATATACTGTATACATGTATATACTGTATGTGTATATATGTAACCTCATCAAATGGTGAATTCGTTCAGAATAAATCAGGTCTGCGTTGTGTTATTAAGGACCAGGAGACAGGATGAGGTGAAACGTTGTTTATCTGTACAGAACAGAATATGGACTGATCATAAATCAGGTTCATCACGGGTACAGCACCTCATGCCCATCTCGTATGAATTGGCCAACTGCCGTATTTACAACATTAATATTAAACAGAAATACAAATAAATAAAATAATGTGTACCTGTACAGAACAGAATATGGACTGATCATAAATCAGGTTCATCACAGCGGGTACAGCACCTTATGAGGAAAATCATTTCATGTCAGCATCAAGCTAACATAATATTTTACTGGAGCGTTTAACTCAGTGGACCTACCTCATGCCCATCTCGTATGAATTGGCAATGAGATGTCTGTGTTCACAATATTTATAACCGCCAATCAGCCAGAGGGGGCGCTGTTTCACCCATTACACATGAACCTAAACTTGGAAGTAATGACAAGTGGAATTATATTCAATATTAACTATGTTACACTCCCTCCTGCTGAATTCCACTTGCCCCATTACAACAACCAAAACAAAACAACCAAATGAAAGCAAGTAAGAGAAAAAAAAAAAAAACAGTACAGGCACATATACATAAATGGAATAAGACCACTATTCAATTGCACAGGAAACCAATATACAACCACCGTTTCCAAAATCGCTTGTGAGGTACAATCACATCAAATTCACAGTTACAAACACCCAGTCACTAGACTATCCTGAGAGGATCAGTATGAGAAAAGGTTGGCCAAACCCCATCTACATACATAAGGGGAAAAAAAATATGCCCATTTACATATTTTGTTAATGTGTAACTGCAAACTCACCTCCCAAATAGCAAAACAAACATGAAATATGAAAATTGTTACAACACCTCTAGGTCAAAGTTGAAACAAATTAAACTGTAGTTTTTTTTTCATATACAAGAACTTATCAGACTAATGCTGTTCTTTGGTGCATCATTTCAATAAATCTGGTCACTGGTCTCAACAACCGTCCAGCTCTAGATCTACGGTCAGTCGCACCATCAACTACTGTCACTGTAGTAGTTACTGTAGCAGGTATGTCAGTGAGAGTGTCAGTAACAGGAGCCGGAAATGTCTCTGGGCAAGCCGTCAGGACTGCTGAGCAACCAGAGTCTGCTGAACTGCTGTCCGTCAACGCAGGTCCTGTGGCTCCTTCCAGCACGGTGCCCTCCACCTGCTCAGCATCCTCCACATCTGTCTCACTGCCTGCTCCCAAAGGTAGGTCAGATACCCACGCTCTTGTTCTAAACTCTGCTGAGTCAGAAATAGCATCACTGATGGCTGACCTCCCAGCACTTGGGTCAAGTGAACTTGATGTTTGAGATAGTACAGCCTCCTCCTGGTCATCATGGTTGTCCTCAGGTAGAGGCAGAAAGTTTACTGGCATTATCAGATTGCGGTGGACCACTTTTACTTGGCCTGTAGTGGGATTCTGGATCCTGAAAGTGTGGTTCTCATCATCTTTTCCAATCACCACATACACCGTGCTATCCCAGCGGTCAGCAAGCTTCCTTTTTCCAGGTCCTCCTTTGTTGGCCAGCAGCACTCTGTCGTTCACTTCCACAAGTACACCACGTACTCTCCGGTTGTATAGCTCAGTGTGACGCTGGAGCTGTTTAGTTGCCGTTGACTGGGCTACAGCCATAGCTTCTCTCATGTCCTTTCGTAGTGACTCCACGTAGCGATCATAGTCCACCACCTCCGGATCACTGAGCACTGAACCAAAGATGACGTCCACCGGAAGACGTGGCACCCTTCCAAACATGAGCAGGAACGGAGCATATCCTGTCGTCTCATGCACGGTACAATTGTAGGCAAATGTCAGAGATTTCAGGGCCTCAGGCCAACGATGTTTAGCTCTTGGTGGCAATGCTCGAATCATGTTGCCTAGAGTCCGGTTCATTCTCTCACATGAGCCATTACCCATAGGGTGATAAGGTGTAGTGTGGGACTTTTGCACGCCTGCCACATTCAGTAACTCTGCAATAAGCAAACTCTCAAAAGTGGCCCCCTGATCGGAATGTAGTCGCTTGGGAAACCCATAGATGCTGAAATAATTGTTCCACAGCTGGTGTGCGACTGCTTTAGCTGACTGATTGGGGCACAAGAAAGCGTGTGCCATCTTTGTGAAGTGGTCAGTAGCTACTAGCACATCCAGTGAACTGTTTGAAGAATCCTCAGCAGTCCAGAAATCAATACTGACAAGTTCAAGAGGTTCAGAGGTCCTTATGTTTTTCAAAGGAGCTCTGGCTTCTGGCTCTGGCGACTTGCTGACAACACATCGTCTGCAGTGTTGTACATACTCAGTAACATCACGCACTAGGCCAATCCAATAAAATCTCTGTCTCGTCAAGTACAGGGTCCGTTGCTGACCCTGATGACCAGCCTCATCGTGAACACCTTGTAACACCTTCTGGCGCAGTGAGCGTGGGACCACAAAAAGGTAGGACTTTTTCTTTGTGACAGGGTTTTTAGCTACCCGTTGCAGGACTCCATCTCTCAATACAAGCTTTTCCCAGCCTTTCAAAAGCTTGAGGACTTCTGATGACTCCTTGACACGTTCCCTTCTGGAAGGTCTCCACTTTCTCTCTACAAAGAACATCACCCTACTTAGAACTGGGTCATTTCTCTGTTTCTCCTGCAACACTTCAAGTGAGAGCACCTCAGAGTTGACCTGTGGGGTTGTTAGAACAGTCTGTGAGAACTGTGGCAGGAGAAGAGCATGCGGGTACACCACAGGACCACTCTCACTGCATCCCTGGAGCACAGCAGCAACCTCCAATGATGATACTGCTCCTGTCTTAACAACCGCCACACCCTGAGATATCTGTTGGTCACACTCAGCTACTTCAGGTGGGTTAGCTGACCAGCGAAACACCTCCTGGACTCCATTAGCACCAACCACTGCAGCCTCTGCCAGCAGCTTGTCATAAGGCACTCTCGTCAAACGGTGAGGCATACTAGGCTGTACGAAGGGCTCTCTGCTAAGGGCGTCAGCCACCACATTCTTTGATCCAGGAATGTACTTGATGTTGAACTGGAATGGCGCCAACTTAGCGATCCACCTCTGCTCACACGCGTCCAGCCGAGCCTTGGACAGGATGTAGGTTAGCGGATTATTGTCCGTCCACACGGTGAATTGATGGCCTCTCAACCAATGATGGAACTTGTCACACACTGCCCATTTTAATGCGAAGAATTCTAGTCGGTGTGCAGGATATTTGGATTGGGCATAACTCAGCGATTTACTTGCAAAAGCAATCGGTCTGGCCGTTGAACCACCTGCAGGCACTTGTGACAGGACTGCACCAAGTCCGTCGGTAGAGGCATCCACAGACAGGAGAAAGGGCTCACTGAAGTTTGGGTGGGCCAGCACCACACGATCTAGCAAAGCCCACTTCAGTTGATGGAAAGCCTGCTGACAATCTGCAGTCCAATCTTCAGCACGGAGCTGTTTGCGGATTTGGCGGCGTTTTCTCCCACCTCCACGCGGACCTTTAGAGCATGAGATTAGCCGAAACAACGGTTTGGCTATGGCAGAACACCCTTCAATAAACTGCTGGTAGTAGACTACCATGCCAAGAAAGGAACGGATCTTCTTCTGGGAGGGAATATTTGTGCCAATTTCCATAAGGTCAGACTCTGTGATGGTGGTGATAGCAGTCACTTTATCAGGGTCAGACTGGATCCCATCTATGCTGATGATATGACCAAGAAACTTCACTGACCTCCTCAGAAAGTGACATTTCTTTGGGGCGAGCTTTAGGTTATGGCTCTGGAGTCTCTGGAAGACCATGTGCAGACGCTCCAGCGCTAGGTCTTCTGTTGGAGCAAACACCAGGACATCATCCAGATAGCACAACAAGCTCATGAAGTTCTGGTCACCGAAGATGTTTAGCATCATTCTCATGAATGTGGCGGGACTATTACAGAGTCCTTGAGGCATTCGATTATACTCATACAATCCAAAAGGCGATGAAAAGGCAGTGTACTTTCGGTCAGCTTCATGCACTTCCACATTGTAATAGCCAGAGGTCAAATCCATGGTTGAGAAAAAGGCATTGCCCCCCAGAGCTGCTAGAGCATCAGCTGGATGAGGGAGTGGGTGAGCATCCTTGACAGTGCGTGCATTGATCCATCGGAAATCATTACAGATACGTAGGTCACCCGACTTCTTCCACACGATCACTAATGGAGATGCAAATTCACTGCTAGACTTTCGTATGATGTCACGCTCTTCCATCTCATCTAATGCCTCTCTCAATTTTTCATACTGGGTTGGTGGTATGCGCCTACATGGCAATCGAAATGGTTTCTCATCCATGACTCTGATGCGATGTAGGAAACCAGTGGCTTTACCACAATCCATCTTGTCCCTTGAAAAGATTGATTGGTATTGAACAATGAGCTCAGCCAGCTTAGCCTTATATTCAGGGGCAACGTCACATGACTCAATGTCCACATCCGACAGCCCCAGTCCTCTTAGCCTTGCCTGAGGGGTGTCAACTGTGCTCGGTGCCACAAGGTGAGGATGATCTGGTAAAGTCGAGTCCTCTGAGACGAGGCTGTGTTTTGTACTGTTGTCCAACGGTACTTGAACTTGTTGTTGGATGTCGAGTTGGGAACCAGCAAACATCTCCACTGAATCACAAGTACTCACATCCGCCAACTTAGTATTACGTCTCAAAGTAACCAGCTTGTCTGATGGATTAATGACCTTTAATGGGAGCCACCCATCTGCTCTCAGGATTGACACCGACCTCCCCACCAAGACTGTTCTCGGTTTAGATCTGGCGGTTGTTGGCTCCACGACAACAGTACATCCAGCCAACAGATTATTCACCTGTGGCAACTTGCCCCAAATCAGATGCTCTGTCATGGGTTCAAGAGTAACAGCTCGCTTGATTTTGATAGTTCCAACTGCATAATGGGCGTCTGAATCGGCAGCTTCCACCCTTGCCAACAAATGTAGCAGTTTCTGCTCTGCATCACTACTGTCACAGAGTGCTGTGGGGCCTTGGTCCTGGATGTCTTGCTTCAGCTTAAACCCGTTAATAATGTATTTCAACAGGTTACTGCCAACAATCAGTTCTTCATTCTGGTTCTCAACGATCAATGTTGGGACAATCACTTTGTAATCATAAAGATCCATCTCCAGATCGCACATGCCAGAAGGTAATGTCCTGGACCCCCCACATCCAATCAACACAGTGGCTGTCGGCTCAAGGGCGGGGCTTCTTAAAACATCCTGCTGTAACAGCTGAGGTATTACTTTAGAGCTCAGTGTGCACGCCATCGACCCGCTATCCAGCAAAGCTCTGACCGTAACCACTCCTCCCAGTGTCACATTTTCATAAAACAAGTTGTCATGTTGTTTGAGTCTCTGAATGTTTTGGATTATTGGTGTATATCCCATTTTTCTCACTTCACATGCACTTTGACATATAGACTCCATGTCATTTTCAATATTTGCAACAGGGGGATCACTTTTAGGCCCAACACTTGTCCCCACCACATGCAGGCCAGTCAGTTTTCCTGAGGCTGCACCACCTGCTTATCGCTCCCAGGCTTCCTCACCACAGTCCCTGGACACTCTGCTCGGATGTGGTCAGGTGCAAAACAGCTGAAGCACAGATGGTTGGACCTGCAGTGGTACTGAGTAGTGTGTCCACCCTCGCTACACACAGCACAAGGTAAGGCAGGCTTTACTTTCGTCGGCTGGTCCCTCTGGGTGTGTACATTGAACCTTCTTTGAACATTGTGCTGTTGTGGCTGCTGCTCCAGCATACGTTCAAGTAGAGCGATGACCCGGTCCAGGCGGTCTGGCGAGCTCTCAGCTGTCTTCCCAATAGCAGCAGCTGGAGGTAGTACTTCAGTACGGAGTGTCGCACTCTGCACAGACGAGGTGACTTCCTGGTGCTGGGAAGACAGGATGCTTGACATTTTGTGTTTGGTTAGTCGCTTGCGATTTCTGCAATTCTCAACAAGCTTCTCGTGAATTTCAGCCACTGTCCAATCTTTCAGCTGCTTACATTTGAATATGAGTGACAGTTCAGGATCAGGGCAGTTCTGGATAAACATGGCAGCTAGATCACCAGACAGAGAGTCAAAAGCTTTATTTTGTCTCTTTAAAGAGTCCTCTGTCATGTCCAAAGCTTTGTTAAGTCTCAGCCAATAGTCAAAGGGATGTTCGTCAGGGTGGGGCACCGTAGCATAAAAGTCTGCTAAGGGCAAGCTAGAGGACATAGTATCACTGAAGTGCTGCTTCAGTATCTCAAAAATGGGCTCAGGTCCTGTAGTCAGATTTAAAACTGGCTTACTGCGTATGCCAACTTTAACTACTTCATGTGCCCTCCCCACCAGCTTAGAGATCACCTCATCAGCCTGTTCAGCCACAGGGATGTCTTTCTTTCTCATATAAGTTAACATCATAACCTCCCACTCTTGGACTGAACATGAATCATGATCCCCTTTAAAACTCACAGGTTCTTTCACATCAGGGCGAACAATGACATTTAACATGGTAGACTCGTTAGCTGTAGCTCCAACCACCCCTGGACCCACTGTATTACTCAAACGGGTCTCAATGCAAGCTGCAATACTTTCACCTATTGAAACTCCAATTCGTGAAGCTATGTCACTCAAAAGTCTACCATCAACTTCACACTGTGGAGCATTAACAGTGTCATTAACTCTTTCACCCACATAAACAAAATTTGATTTTGGTGTGGATGCTTCTGGGGTATTCAAATACAAACCCCTACCTCTGGCAACTGCAGGCATAGGAGTAAACATTTCAAACCCCCTCCCCCTACCAAAATAATTATTGCTTGCCATAACTCAGCCCTTAATGATCAAAAGCAAAAAAA
>JBBPBX010014839.1:0-41277 GCA_038048925.1 Garcialebias charrua | reverse complement strand
CCGATCAACAAATGAGTCACTCATTTGTTGATCGGTTTGCCAGAAATCATGATGCCAGAAATCATGAAATTCTACGATTTTGTATTAATCAAAATCGCAGAATACAGTTGCTGTGATAGTAGGGCAGCCAATGTTGTTACCTGTATATAATTTTGGACTGAGAAACTGAACCAAGACTTCATCTAACAGTTAAGTAAGATTTCGAATCTGTCTTTGTTGAAGTTCATCTCGGAGAAAAAGACAGATTCGAAATCTTACTTGACTCTTATTTTTTTAAAGCAGTGATTAACCATTGTAACCAAAGAAAATAGTTTAAAAAATCAAATGAGAAAAATACAAATCATTTTACACAGTATTTGTATTGACTGAATAAAATATATTAATAAGCAAATAAAATGATAATGAAAATAACTGTTAGGTGAAGTCTTGGTTCAGTTTCTCAGTCCAAAATTATATACAGGTAACAACGTTCATCTGATGAACGTGCCCCTCTGACAAAACCTCTGGCCCCAGCTTGGCCCCACCAGTACAACTGGTCTAGAACCACCACTGACTCCAGGACTTACACAGCAACCGCCTCACTCGGAAAGCCCTCTGCATGGCAGGTGATCCCACACACCCACTACACAGCTGCTTCAGACTGCTGCCATCAGGGAGGAGACTGAGGAGTCTCCAGGCTCGAACCAGCAGACTGAGAGACAGCTCTGTTCATCAGGCAGTCAGGATGCTAAACACTCTGCCTGCTCTGCCTCCCCTCCCATTTGAACTGCCTTAACACAAAAAACTTTCTCACACATTACCACACAACACAAAGATTTTAACACTGGACTCTGTGTCATCAAACGGGTTATTCACTAAACTCTCGGTCATGTGCTCATTCAGTTTGCACTACTTCTCATATTTGCACTAATGTTTGTATTACATTACTGCCTATAGTCATACTACTGTTTACATTCACTGTTTACATTTATTAATACTGTTTACATTTATTACTACTGTTTACATTTATTACTACTGTTTACATTTACACTACTTTTATATCTACACTACTGCTGATACATATACAGTATTCTCTGACCAGCCTTATTTAAGGATGCCCAATGTGCCTTACTGCATATGCCACTTTGCCTCTATACCAACATCAACTACCTCATACATATACTGTGTACATTAACTCATATGCTGCTTTGCCACTCTTTGCAAATGTCAATGCTAGAACCTTCAGTTTATTTTATAGATATACTTTTTATACTTTTTTATACTACTATGCAAAAACTCAGGACAGTATTACACTTTTATTATTTCATTTTATGCTTATGTTCATTAAATGTTTAGTGTTTTAGTGTTGGTGTAAATTTTCATACTTTTATACTACTATGCAAAAACTCAGGACAGTGTTACACTTTTACTATTTTATGCTTATGTTTATTAAATGTTTCAGTGTTTTAGTGTTTAAATGGTTACTGTTGCACCGAGGGACTGAGAGAAACACAATTTCAATCCTGTGTATGTCCTGTACATATTGCAGTTCTGACAATAAAGTTGACTTTGACTTTTGACTTTGACTTTGAGTGATAATGGATTTGAAAAAATAAAAAAAAGTTTTATTATTTGGTAGACTATAATATTCTTTTACTCATGTATAAAGCTCAAAATTACTTACTACCATCAAACATTCAAATGTATTTTGTGAAAAGGAAAAGTTCTTATAATCTAAAGGGAATAGATATTTTTGTAAAACCAAAGTATAGAACTAGTTTAAAGGGTCGGTCTACTACAGTACAGGGAATAGGTATATGGAATGATTTGAAAAACGAGGTAAAAAGTGAAGTCAATGTTTATATTTAAGAAAAAGATTAAAACTATTTTGTTGAAAAGATACATATTAGTTAATTAATATCAATTGAATTATAAACGGTACATTTTGATGAGTTATATATTTTGCTGTATTATGTATAGATAATTATTGGTTGAATTGATCGTTTGAATTGATTTTGTTTAAGAAGGAGCAGATATGATAATAAATGTTTCTTCTTCTGCTTCCTTTCATTTTATGTATTGTTTTTTTTAAATAAAATTGAAATTGTCTTTGTGTTTTAAAAATTGAAATGAATAAATTAAATAAATAAATACAATTTTTAAAAATAAACAGAATATTTTCTGTTGTTCCAAGCTTCTCCCTAGCGAAAACATTTTACATACAGTATATTTAGACCACTGTGTTTTCTTTATTTCACTATCAGTTCAGATCAGAATGTATCAAGAATAACTTGATTGGTGCATGTATATAGAAGACAGATCACAGAATTGTGTCTGTCCAAATGTAAAGAATCAAGTTTACTTGACAGGTATGCCAAACATTCTCATTCTTTGGAACCTACCCTTTACTGTTGATTGCAGAGAGAGACTTATTGTGTCTGTCTGAGCTGCTTGTACTTGGTATGCAGTGCCAGGACGTTCTATTTCTCTTTCTCTGCATAATTGTACATCCAGCCATAATGCAGGATGGACTATTGTTGTACAAATGTCTGAAGCGAGTGATTGATGTATTGTAATGCGCTGACATATGTAAAGTTAAATGGCACATGTCCATCTGCTGGATCATACAGTGATATTATCTACTAAAGACTACTTCTTACCTTAGCATACACTTCAGCCCATGTGCAAACCTGAACAGGACAAAGCATAATAGAACATGCATGGGTAAAAACAGAGTTGATAAAACGTTTAAAGAATTGCATAGTTCAGCTCGTTTTTAAGAGCTGAAGAGTAAACAGTTTGTGACAAGGGTGAGAAATACTGTATACATAATGAGATCACTGGCTTTTCTGAGACTGTTGTAATTGACCAGACGGTGGTCTCTGATACACCTTTGTCTTTTTGAACTGTCCAGTGATGCTTTTTGCTGACCCTATCAGTAAACAGACATTTACTACAATTTATTCCATTAGTTGTAATCTGAGAACATATATAGTCACTCACAAAGAGACTATTGGCTTCTTTAATTTTATTCTAATGTAATCAAAAGAATAACATTTTGTCATTTTCATGATATGTGCTATTATGCTGTGTTATTCTTTAATGTGGAGCATTACTGTGTTACTTGACCATATAATGGTGTCAGAGTTGAATTTTATGTCAAATTGTGCTTTTCAGATTTGTTTTAGAAGTGTTAAGACGCTAATCCAAGTATTTTACTACTGGAGACTATGCGTCTGTCTTTTTCCTAAACAGTTCTCTCTGCTTCTGGCTTTAACCTTGAATCTTGATAACAGCAAGTGAACTCCTTGACTGGTCTCTAACTCCCTTCGACTGGTTCTTCTGAGCCAATCGGAGAGGGACAAGTCATTGATCTCAGATCCTCTACTAAAGGTTCCAAGCTTTCCTGGAACCTCTAGTTCCGGTGAGGAAGAGAGTGAAAAAGACAGCAAGACCTGAAAGCTCTCTGTCTTGAACGCTGATTAAGTTTGGTCAAGAGCCAAAGACTTACTTATCAGTTGGAACTGATGGACGTCTCCATCCAGTTCACCGAGCAAAAGCTCTCTAGAACGTTCTTGAGGAATCAAAAAGGCGTTCAATTCAAGTTCTTGAGGAATGCTTTATTTTGAAACTAACCCAGAAGCTGCCACTGTCTTTGACGGAGAAAGCAGGCCTCACGACACGTCAAATCCATAAACACGCCGAGGTATGACCGGACTTCACGGGCCCAGAACCTGTGAAGCTAAACTGCTCCTCAACTCTACCAACCGAGACGGACGTCTTAACACGTACAGAGTGGCTGATGTTTAATGGAATGTGCACTGGAGTCAAGCTGGTTTTCGGATGGAGAAGTGTTATCTCTGGTTAAACTCAAAATAGATTTCTTCCTCTCTCCATCTTTAATTTATTCCTCCTATTTCATTCTCCCTTCATTCTAAGCTGGAAACTACATTAAGCTAAGAGCCACAGATAAAAAAGTAATATGTCAACTCATTACTATGTCTGTTGTTGCAATTTAAATGTGCTGACGTGTTAAATTGCAAGAAAGTGAAATATGTCAATCAAGTGTAATGGTGTTAATTTTAGTTGATTTATTTTAAATAAAAGGTAGTGTCTTTGGCATACCAACTAAAATCAACATCTCCTTGTCACTTAATGGCTTTATGGTTTATTTGTCTATCATAAACTGATCACAGAAATATTGGGTAAACTGAAAAAGAAAAGAATCTGTAAAATACTATTCAATCTGAATAAGTAAATAATTAAGGTAAAGGGTGTCAGTTTAATACTGACCCCCTAAATATCTTACACTGTGTTAAATTAAAAAGAAATTACTTCAGCTCACAAAAATAGATGACTTCCTGTTCTGTGTTGATTACCTTCTGCAGGGTTCTCTGGACTGTGGCTGAGCAGCGAATGTGGAGCACTATGCCAGCGTACAGTGGTGTTTGAAATGTTGTGGAAATACCTGAAGTGAGCGTTAATATGAGGACATTCACCAAAATCCCAGAGTTGAAGCTGTTCTGTACAGAGGAATAGGCTAAAATTCCTCCAAGCCGGTGTGCATGGGTGCGCAACAGTCAAATTTTTCGTTGCAGTTATTGCTGCACAGGGAGTCACACCAGATACTGAAAGCAAAGGTTCACATTACTCCTAAATATGTAATAACTGGATCATCGACAGACAGATGTGTTGGACCTTTTTTTTCTTCTGTATCAAACCAGTGTTAAAACACAGCAGTGATGGCAGCACTTCAGTTTGTTGGCTCACTTCTATTGCATCTGATGCCATGAGGACAGTTGAAGTCCCCAAATGCACAACAACAAAGGTAGGAGGTCGAACAGAACAAAACGCCTTTAGAGTCAGAGATTCAGAGAAACTTTATTGACATTGCACAAGTTTGCACAAGTACAGCGTGAATATGTACGCACAGTCATCCTGAAGGGGACTATGTGTGTGAAGCTGCTGCTTTTTTCATCAGTGCGGCCTCTCTCATCCATATCAAAATTATGGTTTCAGGTGTGAAAAAAGGGGAAGAACCATGAGTGTAATCAGTGGTATTACAAAAAAGATCTATCACATTTTGTCTATTAGGACACCATATGAGACATCAAAAAACTCTACCAGCAAGCAACAGTTAAGACAAATCACATTTGCATTTTGAGGTCAAAGCAGTGAGTTAAAGACCCACTGACATGATTTTTTAACTTTTCATAAATGGCTCAACATAAATATCTTGTGTCATTCAACTATGTTTGTTTTTGCAAACAAACTTATAAATATATTTAATTTTGATTTAAAATGGATTTTAAACTTTGCGCCGTGTTTATTCATGGGAAATCCGATTACACACGAATGCACCATCTGTGGCGTAGTGTGGGGCAGAGCCCTGGGCTTGTAAGTGCGCGTGTGTCAGCTGCTCGCCAGCAGATCACGTTTGTTTGTTTTTTACTTGAAAAATGTAGTTATGTTGTGTCGCATTTTGGTGTTCTAATATCATCAGTGAACATGTGAGCCTTTTCACTTTCCCAAAAGATGAAATACTTTGTCAAGAATGCAACAAAGCTGCACCACTCGGACCCCCGCCTCGCTCCACCTGAAGTTCAGGCTGAATGGTAAGTCTCATATGGCTGCGGTCCTAAATTAGATCCTGCTGTTTCTTCTTCCATCACCCAAACTATTTTCTGCTTCCCAAAACTGAAGACAAATAGCTCAAATCTTAAAATAGATTGCTAAATTTGTCAGGTTTTAAATTGTCCGCTATTAAAGAGACCAGAGCCCTCTGCCTCACACTACGTCACAGATGGTGCATTTGCGTGTAATCGGATTTCCCATGAATAAACACGGCGCAAAGTTTAAAATCAATTTAAAATCAAAATTAAATATATTTTTAAGTTTGTTTGCAAAAACGAACATAGTTGAATGATAAAATATATTTATGTTGGGCAATTTTATGCATAGTTACAAAATCATGTCAGGGGGGGCTTTAAGTCCATGAGCCTTGTTCAGATCAGCCACAGTTCTGTTGGTGATACCAGCCAGCCTTATATGTTAAGAGCACACAGAAAGTTCTCGGGGGTGGGGGGTGGGGGGGAGTGTTACGACAGATAGTTATTCCTAAGTTGCTCAAAACCCAGGAGAAGTTTGTAGTCAGCCTTTCCAAGGCTCTTTGGGAAGTCTGATTAGAGATAAGCATGAATTATCTTCAGGTCAGGTGCACATGGTACTTTTCCTGTAGCCTTGAGTCCAGATAGGCAATCCAAATCTAATATGCTCCAAATTGTGGGAAACTCTCACCGACCCGAGCTATGAGTCCTCCTCCAGGTGTAACCCCCCCCTGGCTGTACACAAGTCCCAAACCTTGCCGGTGGCCTGCGATCCTCAGAGACCGCATCCACTTTACGGTTTAGCTCATAAAGCAGCTGATTTATAGAGGTCACAGCACGGATCACACTCTCGTTTTGAATCGGGCGCTTCGACAGGGCGTTGATCGCTGCTGAAATCTTCCTCATTTTCCGATAGAAAAGTGCTCCACAGACGCAGAAAAGCAGAGTACCTGCTATCATAAATCCAATTATATATAAATCTTCCACGTCTTCCACAGAGAGAACCGACAGGCACATCATCTTCCACTCTCCCCATGAATCCATGACGTATCCGCTGGAATGGGTCTGTGGTGGGTACGCAGGTTCCCCTGGACCTGGACATTTGGTAGAAAAAATCTTATCAATAGAGTTGATAGGCCACGAAACCCGATCCATAGTCAGTTTGCGTTCGAGCGATGAGCACTGAGAAACTGCAGACAGAGACAAAAGTGCCGAGCAGGAAGAGGAAAAGTTGTGGAGGAGGAAAAGAGACGAGCTGTTGCTTCGACCAGAGCATATGAGGGGGGAAAAAAAAGAAACTTACTGAAACTGGCAGCAATGCAAAACAAAGGCAAGAAGTGCAAACATTCAAATATAAATCTATTATTTAAACTAAACTAAGGAAAATCCAAAACAGGTTACCGTATTCTCCAGTCTATAATACACTGTATTTTTGCTCATTTGAATGTCCAGCGTATTAAACACCGAAGAGTATTATTTATGGATTTTTTCCCATATTTTTAGACTCATTTTTCGCTCTGATTCTTCGTTTTTCATTTTTGGCGAAAATGGTGCAGTACCAGTTTCGGCCGCTATACGGGCGCTGTAGGCAGCAGCCAGCAGAGGACTCAGAGAGTGAAGAGGAAGAGGGGCCACTTCCAGAAGTTTCTACTTGCTGTGTCCGAAAAAAGCCTCCTTTGGTCGGACTGATGACTGTCGCTGCCCGCTCCCTGCTGTGGATGTAGCTGTTTTTGTTTGCAAGATACCACTCATAAACCACACCGCGGATTTTTAAATCCAGCTGATTTCACATTTGGTTCAGCTCAGGAGCCCGTCTGCTATAGTGAGGTAAGAAATATATTTTTAAGCGTTTATTTAGCTAAATTTAAAGAAACAAAGCGTCCGGTTTGACCCGCCTGGCGCCTGCATAAAAATCATCGGCAAACTTTTTTTTTAATCCAGCTGATTTGAACATTTCGTTAAACTCAAGAGTACGTCTACCATTAAGTCAGCTAAGAAATATATTTTTTAAGCGTTTATTTAGCTAAATTTAAAGAAAGAAAGCGTCCGGTTTGACCCGCCTGGCGCCTGCCTAAAATTCGGCGAACTTTTTTTTAAAAATCCAGCTGATTTGAACATTTCGTTAAGCTCAGAAGCACGTCTGCTATGAAGTCAGCTAAGAAATATATTTTTTCTCGCAAAGAAATAATTGTTTTACCGTGTTTCCTTGTGAAGATCTTCGTACTCGCTTGCTTCTGTCGCCGCCATCTTGATTAGGGTAAATGAGGCGCTGACGCGTCGCGTGGTGATGACGCGTATTAAACACAGAGGCGTATTGTGTACGTTTTTTTCTTGTTTATTGTTAATAATTGGACAATTCGGATTAAACACCGGAGCGTATTTTCCTCCGGCGAATACGGTAGTTCTGCAGAGCTCCAAACAACTGCAAGCAGAAAGACCAAACAAAGGTCCGGTATATGTGGAAATGATCTCTGGCTATGTTAGAGATTTTCCTCTTTTGATTGTGAAAAGTTACACATTTACCCAGTAGGTCTGTGCTCATTGAATTCACTGTAGTTTTCATGCCAGATCACAAGCTGACACTGGATTTTATTGGTGAATATGCAAACATTGATTTGGACTGTTGAATAATGTAATCTTTTTATGTTATATTTTATTAGAATGAGACGTTCTCACATTTGTAATGTATAATATTTGTAATATAATATAGAATATCTCTCTGTGAAGGCTGTAGTCATGATAAACGTCATTGAGTTCAAAATGTGTGCACAAAAACCACCACAGACTGTTATCTTGCTGAGAGCAGACCACTTGCAGAGGGGCCATTTGAGACCACACCCAGAAGCCTCGGCCGTCCGAAGAAGACGACTTCACGATAAGAAATTCCAGTGTAACTGATAACGCTATATTTAAACAAGCAAAGACAATTTGTGATTTAGACGCGCTCGTGATGGATGCATGTGAGACGTCTCCCTTTTCAGCGCTTTAAGGTAATAAATGTGTCTGAATTCAGAATCACTTCTCGGGTTGTTTGTTTGACTCTGTTCTGCTTTCAATATGTGCACAAGATCTTGGTTGAGGCAGGTAAAAGGTGTAGAAGGAAAAGTTAAAATTACCTCAACAATTTGGTGGAGGATGCGGGCACATGTTGACTGGAGGACAGAATCATTTTTAAATGTGGATCCAGCTGAAACTGTCTCTGCACGATCACACACGCCGGCACAAAGAAAAAAAAAGAGGAACTTTCCTCACTGTGTGAAAGTGCAGTGTCAGTTTTTTGCCTAAGATTAACAGCCTGGATGGTGGAAGTGATTGGTTGTTTTAAGAAGTTTATGTTTGAACCGGTATAAAGAGAAAGAGTTTGGAAAAAAATCGTTTTTGTGAGTCAGCAACAGGTCTGGGACCTGCAAGTCGGGATTTATGGCCTCCCCCACTCTTTAATGGACGCATGAAGAGATGATGGCTGGGTTTTATTGAGTTTCCCCTTGAAAGTGACTATTCACGAATATAACAAGAAAGCTGGCTAATTGAGAAATAAGATAAAGAGATAAGAAGCGCCAAGTCCCTCAGAGATCCTACATGGTGATGAGAGGACTAAGATTAGAACAACGTTGTCTCTTAAATTAAGAGTTAATTGTCTACACTAGTGGTCGTGTTTATTTGTGATCCTGGTTTCTTGTTTGTTGGTGGCGTGGGCCAGACAACAAGGTGATTCAGGTCTGTTTGTTCTGTTGGTTTGACTATCAAAGCATAACTTGAGTGTCCACTGCTGTGTGGACTTAACAAGTTGTGTGAGAAGCTGAAATTCATGTTTATGTTTTGTTTGTGATTCAGGTCTGTTTGTTTTGTCGAGATTTTAAACTTTAGAGAGAATTGTGGCACTCCAGATAAGCGAACAGCTGTGTGTGTGCGGCTGTTCCTGCATGTGAAAAAACAGCTGTTTTGTGTAAATGAAGCGGAGCTGCTAGGGTGAGATAATGCTTACGCTTCGATTGTGTGTGTGGAAGTATGAGTGCATGTATAACAGAGGAGTTTGAGCTGACTTTGTGGTTTTGAAACCTGGCAGGTACAGATCACAAAGCTGGTAAGTATTGAAATATATTTCAAACAGTATTGCATTACACCCATTATGTTCCATTATTTGTATTCACTTAATTCTGCCTTATAATGTGAAATGTGACACTAGGCAGAACATTTTTCTCTCGGGCTTTGTTTTCACTAGGGAACAGTTACACGCCTGCGCATACACAGAATAACACAGCTTAAAAGCACACATCATGAAAATGACAAAAGTTATTCTTTTGATCACATCAGCCTAAAATCAAAGATAGAAATAGTCTCTTTTGGTGACTATATTTATCAGATTACAGCTTAATGAATGATTTTGTAGTAAATGTCTTGCTTTACTGAGAGGTCAGTAAAGGTCATCACTGGACAGTTCAAAAACCTTAATTTGACCCTGGGTAGGTCCACTACATCTCCCCCCTTTTGGAAGCCATCGCCAGTCCTTGGGGATGGGGTCCAACACGAAAGGAAACCTTGAACTGTCTTTGATCTTGAAGTAATCCAGCAAGTGGAAAAAAAAAATCAAAAATTATAATCCCATAAAGTTTTTGGAAATTCCATACTGTTCGTAGGTAATCCCATTGCGGTAAGCTTTTAATCCCTCGGAAAACTGAGTCTGTTAACTCTTGGAAAACAAAGTCTGTGATCCTTTGGAAAACAAAGTCTTATAATCCACAGCGGTAATTCCACAGCAGTAAATCCCCAACGATTAGTTTTGTTGATTGATCAGCAACAATTGTTTTCATAATCAGCATGTAGAGGGGATCCCTCGATTGACGCAGAGGAGGCGGCCCTTGGACGAAGGTTGAAGACCAAGCGTTGGAGCTGCAGGTCCCCACATCGAAGGTTGTTGGCTGGTTGGTTTCCAGTCAGTGCCACTCTGGTTCTATGTGTCATGCAATTATGTGGTTTTTAAGGTGGGCTTATGATTGGGATTTTACATTAAGCCTTACCTATATGCACCTGGTATGTAAGCTATCATGGTTTAGATCAGCTACAATTACCAATTAAGGGGTGGATCAATTCTGTAAAATTAGATATAGGGATTTGTACCTATAAAATTTTGGAGGGCTTCTGTAACGAAGGCCTCTAATTCCAAACTATTCCTCCATTCATTACTTAGTTTAGGTTAAACTAAAATAAAAATGAAATATAGTTTGATCTAAATGTCTGTTGTCTTTTAGACGAACGACGTAGGATTTGGTATTCCTAATAAATTTTGAAGTCTATGGCGAGACTCATCAAAATGAATAGACAATCTAGAATAGAAACGATCGAATCGGTTCAATTTAGAAATTATGAGACCAGTGTAGTTTATTGTACCTTAAGCAACTTTAAACTACATTGACTCTTCAACGATTGAGACTTAACAAAACGAACTGCATGTTGGCATAGTTAAATCCATATCATTCATTAACCAATGTTAATACAAAACCTTTTTGGCTGGGAGTGTTCAGAACCAAACAATATCTCAACTAATGACAACAGTAATGACTAAACAACAAGGAAACAACGTTTCACTGCTTCGACACACTCTTGTCGTCAGATTCCAAAGTGCAACACACAAGAAAAACAGGTCTCAACTTTATGACCGAGGTCAAATTAAATCTCGTGGATTTAAACGGTTGTTAAGGTTAGTTTTTTGTTGTGGGTTTTAGGCTTAGCGTTTCTAAGTTCAAATTGGACAATGCGACTTATAGGGTGGGAAATATGGTAGTTTAAACCTGATTAGTTTATTTACTAACTTGTGTTTGGACGACCTTATTATCCCATGAAGTCGGTGAGTTTGTGAGATCTTTGTCTTTTGTGGAGTCATTGAACGCCTTGTAAGGTTTGATCTGATTTCGATGTACCCATTTAGCAATTGGCTCTTTGCGGCCTTTGCTGATTTTGATTTCGTAGACGACTGAGGACACTTTGTCTGTTATCAGATGAGGTCCAGTCCACCTGGGCATTAGTTTGCGGGCGAGAGTTCCGGTCTCGGACCCTCCTTTCCCGGTTGCTGGGGCGAACGTATAGTACCAGACTCTGTCTCCCACTTGGAGTTCATTGTGAGAGGCCTTCTGGTCGTAGTACGCCTTGCGTCCTTCAGCGGATTTTTCCAGGTTTTTCTGGGCGAAAGCAAAAGTGTTTCTGAGGTGTACATTCAAATCTTTCATGTATTGTTGTGTAGTGTAGGCTGTCGCCATGGCGGCGTCGCCTGGTTGGTACAACAGGTGTAGAGGGAGAGTCATTTGTCGACCGGTCATCATCTCGAAGGGAGAGATGCCAGTTGATGTGTGTGGAGTGGCTCTTATGGCCATGAGGACCAGAGGGAGTTTCACGTCCCAGTCCTTGTGGTTTGCAGCCACGTATTTCTTCAAAATACTCACCACAGTTCTGTTTGCTCTCTCTACTTGGCCTGAAGCCTGTGGGTGGTAGCCGACATGAAAGTTGGCCTTGACGCCTAGCGTCTTCCACAGTTCTTTCATCACTTCACCTGTGAAGTGTGTACCTTGGTCTGAGTTCACCCTAAGGGGAAGTCCAAACCTTGAGAATATATGATTCATTAACAACATAGCAGTGGTTTGTGCTGTGTCGTTAGGAGCTGGTAGGCATTCTACCCATTTGGTGAATGCACAGGTTACCGTGAGAAAATATTTATTTCCTCTAGAGCTCTTAGTGAGTGGTCCAACCCAGTCGATCTGGAGGTCAGACCATGGGAATGCAATGCCTCTGCTTTGCAGTGGTGCTCTGTGAAGTGGTCTGGTTGGCTGAAACTGGCCACAGACCACGCACCCTTCAATGTAGTCCTTGACATCCTTTTTCATTCCAGGCCAATAGGCAATTTGTTTTAATGCCGTCAGCGTGGCTTTATCTCCTTTGTGTCCTGCGGACGGGAGATCATGGGCATGAACTAACATCACCCCCCTTTGGTCATGGGGAACCACGAACACAGGTGAGGACGTTGGTCCATGAGCGAAAGTTAAGATGCCCTTGATTAGTTTTAGCTGTTTGCGCAGCTGATAGAGGACCTTAAGGTCTGGATCGGAATCCAGGTCGTCTTTAGACGGACTATTTTTGTTCGGATCAGTCAGGTACAGTATCATGGAGTTGATAGCAGGATCCGACTTTTGTAGTTGGATGATGTCTGGGTCAGTCAGTGCGGGTCGTACAGAGACTGCGTTGTCAGCAGGTCTGGTTGCGGCCTGTGCACGTGTGACTGCCATAACTCTGACTGAAGGTTGTGTTGGCAGAGTCTCGATTAACCAGGAGGGGTCGAAGGACCATAGAGGACCTTCGTCGGCTCCTTCTTTGGCTAAGGAATCTGCAATGTCATTGTAGTGCTTGTCATCGCCTGGGACTCTAGAATGCCCCGGAACTTTCTTCCAGTAGATCTGTAAGTCATGTGATGTCACCAAGTGATCACACGCTATGAAAAGCTCTTTGTGTTTGACCACTTTTCTGTCGCTTGTTAGGAAACCGTTCTGTTTCCACACAGCGAGGTGACAAGCGAAACTCAAACGAGCATAGTTAGAGTCAGTGCAGATGACTAGCGTCTTGATGGAGCGTTCTACTACCATCTGGAGAGCTATTAGGATTCCTGCAATCTCAGCATACTGAGAAGTCTGAGAGCCTAATTTGTAGCTGAAAGTTATCTGTTCATGGTCTTGGAGGAGAACTCCTCCAACACCTGCCCTACAGATTTTGTCGCGGAGGAATGAAGATCCATCCACGTACAATGTTGTCATATCTTTGCAGATATTGTCATCAAAGAAGTGGTGATTCGGGTCTTCAGTTACTGGGGTTTTTTCCTCAACCGGCGGCTGGGTGGCTGGTACATCTTGTGTACACTTCTGGCAGATTGCCAAGTCCGTCCCCAGATGAGACTTCTTGTTTTGACCATAACGTATGTCTAGGTTAAAACTTTGAAGCGCCATGAGCCACGTTGCAACACGTGAGTTTGTCACCACACCATCTCTGATGCGTTCACTGTTAAGAAAGGTCACTGGCTGGTGTTGTGTTTCCACAATGATTTTCTGTCCACCAATGTAGCTGGAGAAATGTTTAACTGCCCACACTGTGGTCAGTAAAGCTTTCTCACAGTCTGAGAATCTCAACTCGGGGCCTGCCATCGTTTTGCTGGCGTAGGCTACCACACGTTTGTCTCTGTCGTGTATCTGGTACAGACCCGCACTTATGCAATGAGCTGAGAAGCCCACTTCCAAGTAAAACTCTTTGTTGTAGTCTGGGTAGACTAAACAAGGGGCTGACTTGATCCTGTTTATAAGAGCGTCCATTGCCTGTTGCTGTTTGTCAGTCCAAACAAATGGTACGTCTTTTTTAAGGAGTTCAGTCAGTGGTTTCGCAAGGTCCGCATAGTTTTCGATGAATTGGTTCGAGTAGTTACACACGCCCAGAAAACTTTGTAGTTCTTTGAGATTGGTGGGGACTTTGAGATTGTCGAGGCCTTGGGTGCGAGTCAGCTGTGGTTGTACTCCGTCAGGACCTACAAGTAGGCCAACGTAGTCCACTTTGGTTCTGCACCATTGACATTTCGACAGCGATATTTTAGCACCAGCAGTTGTCAGCTGATTCAGAACGTGGTCGATCTCAGCCAAATGTGAGTCCAGTGTTGGCTGCCTCAAAAGGACATCGTCCACGTAGATTAGTGTCCCACGCTCGTGGGCGTCTGGACATGCTTTGTTCAAGAAGATGTTGAACTCTGCAGGTGAGTTAGCGTAGCCAAAGGGACACCTGTTAAAGGTGTACTGACGGCCACCAAAAGTGAAAGCTAGTTTGTACTGGTCCTCGGCGCGCACAGGGATGGTCCAAAAACCAGAGGCGACGTCGAGAGTCGAGAAGTACTTACCATTGGTGACCTTGGGCAGTTCCTGTTGGAGTTGCGTCATAGGCCATCTGGATAAGGGAACTTGTTTGTTTAGCTTTCTGTAGTCTATAGTGAGTCTCCACTTACCATTAGGTTTTAACACCGGCCATAAAGGCGCAGAGTAAGTGCTGTTACAGTATCGGATGATACCTTTTTCTAACAGGTCATTAATGATTTCTCTGACAGGTTGATGTGCTGCCAGAGGAATCTTGTACTGTCTGACAAATGCAGGGGGAGCATTAGGCGGGGTTGGGATGCTCACTGTGTGGAGCGTGGTCAACCCACAATCCATCGAGTCAGTTGAGAATGATTTCTCATATTTTAGAAGAACTTTGCGAAGTTTGTCCCTTTCTTCATCAGTTTTCAGGGCGTCGGCTTGGGCGACCACCTGGTCAATCTGTGAAGCAACTGAGAGGGGTTCTTGTTCTTTGGGGAGCTCCATTGAGTCCCTTTCAGTGTCGTGAAACCTGTCTACAGGTAGGGCACTATAAGTTTGAGGACCTAGACTGTCTCCTCGGTTGAAACCGAACCGGTTGACTGTGTCATGGTCGGAATCATTGGGGGAGAAGAGAGCTATGGCCTGTGTTGGTTTCGTGAACAAGACTTGCCCCGTGTGTTGATTTGGGATCAAGTTTTCTGGGAGTCCTCCCAGAAATGGAATGCTTAGCTCAAAATCATGAAAATCAGTAGAGATCAACCATCCTAGCTGTGTGTTTTTTGGGATCAGTACCTCTTCTGTGCTTGTGTTGCACACAGCAACAGTCGTGGTTCTGCAGTCGAGGGTCACTTGGCATGTGGCCTCCATGGACAGTCCTAAGTTGAAAAACATAGGAGATGGTTGAAAGTATGCCTGTTTTGTGCTAATAGCTTGTCCTTTCATGATGTGACACATCACCGGCTTGTTCATAACCTGAGGTGGTACCGCAGTGTTATGGCTGTTAGCAATCTGGCAGACCTCTGGAATGGTCTGTCCAGCCTTAAGGTTCTCTGTTGTTAGCACAGGAGAGTCCTTTGTGGCTGTGTTTAGTGACCACAGTACATTGTTGTTGATGTCCACTCGGACACCTAACCTTACCAAAATGTCGGAGCCTATGTAGGTTGCATGTGGTAAGTTCGGGACCACGAGGAACGGGTGATCCAGTTCTCGTTGGTTCCAGATCAGTTTCAGGTCAATGATCCCTTTTGCGGTCATTACCTGTTTATCGTTGGGGTCCAACGAAAAGCGGAAAGCCTTTTTGTTCATTTCTAGACCCAACTGTTTTTTAACCAAGGTTCCATAGAAAGCTTGGCTGATCGCTGATTTCTCCGTCCAAGGAGACAAAACAGCATCATCGGTGTGGGATCCTTGGATCTCAACACCTTTGACTACCTGCGGTAGGTAGTGTTCAGTGAGTGCTGACTGTTTCAGCTCGCAGAGGAGGCTCTCTTGTTGGGCCTTTTCTGCCTCACCTGTTGCTGAAGGTTCACTTACCGGGATTGTGCTCTCGTTGGAGGACCCCTTTGTGCCTTCCGCGGTACCTGCTGTTAAACAGTCAGTGTCACCATGTGTAGGCATATCGATCGGCAGTGGTTGGCTCACTCTGGTCCACATTGTTTGATCGCCATAATCTATAATCGCGTCAAAGCGGTTAATAAAGTCTTGGCCAACCAAAAATGGGAATGAGTCAACGGTGGACACGTGTACCGGGTGGTATAGCGTCATTTCACCAATCTGCATATGAACCATGGCTATAGCTGTAAGGGTTGTACTCGTCTCTGAGAGTCCCTGTAGTACTACAGCACATTCTTTGAGGGGTATTTCCCTGTCAACCCCGCTAGCGGCTATCCTTAGCTCCTTCAACAGTGTGGGAGACATAATGGTTATGTCAGCCCCACCATCCAGGAGGGCCTCTTCTGTGAGGACCCCTTCTAAAGTGATTGACAGGTAAGCCTTCTTAGCGGGCCCCTTCCTGATAATGTTACACAGGAACCTATCAGGTTTTTTCCGACGTGTGTTACGTCTACCATTGTCTGTGTGAATTTCATTCACCTGTACTGGTAGTGCAGTCACACATGGGTCTGAGTGATCGGTCTGTGACGAGTCATTGTCTTTGGTGAGTGAGCTTACCCCCCCTTTTTCCGATGAGGGGCTCTCGGACTCTGTAACAATGATGTCATGGTTACAGTCAACATCTTGTTGACTGTCTATACCCTGATTGTCAGCATCCTGACCATCAGTATCTTGGTGACTGTCAGCAATCGTGGCATTGCTGTTATTTGTGTGTTCTGAGTCACTATCAATGATAGTGCTACACATCACTCCAGGTTTGTTTTCCTTGTTTGTTTTTTTCAAACTTTCTAACAACCGACGTATGTTCTCCATCTCTTCTGAAGACAGAGGTTTAGGGCCTTTTTTCTGGAACTTCTGTGGGTTTTTCCTCGCCCCAGACTGTTCAGTTTGAGGTGCAGGATCTGGCGCATTGCTCGGGGGTCCTCTCTGGGACCGCCCTCTTTCATATGAGTCACCTTGGGACCCATATTTCTTTTTCTTTTGGAAAGCCCCCCTTTTTTGATGATGGGGTTCTTCCTCTTGATGCGGCCTGTACCACTTAGGGTCTCTGGACCCCTTTTGGTCTTTGTTCCAGCGGACACCTTCATTTTGCGGTCTGTCAGGTTGGAAATATTGCTTATTCTCGGCTTCCTTAAAAGAGTGAGCTGGCGCTCTTGCTCCTTCAAGGTCTAGCGATTGGTATTTGACCTTTTCACCAGGACACACTTCAAAGGGTGTCTTGTTTGGTGAGCGACCTGTAAAAACATCTATCGCGCACTCTCTTATGTCTTCGATGGACCTCCGTTTATAGTTTGCGCTGACATGTACTTTCTCTCTTATGTCAGGGCAGAGGTTTTGGCTGAAAATATACTTAAACCCTACCTCCTCCTCCATTTCAGGTTCGCATCTGTCCCCGAAATAGGCACGGAATATTCGGTCATAATATGACCTTGGGTGTTCATTCCTACCTTGCTTGATGTTAGCTGCTGTTATGATGCCATCGGGCCCCGTGCAAGGAGAAAACTCCCTTATCAGCGCAGCACAGAGAAGACTGTAGTCTTTCATCACTGCTTCTCGTTGACGCTTCATAAAAGCATGCACCGTCCTGTCCGATGTTAACCTTAACAGACAGATTCTATCATCATCTGTAGCTTCTGGGAAGCGTTGAAGCTGGAAATCAAGGTCCTCGAGATAGATCTTGGTTTCGTGTGAGCCCATTGGGCCAGGGGCGAAGGTTTGAATGCTTTTCGCCATATTCCGTAGTTCAGCCATTGATAGAGGTATTTGTGGGTTATTATCAGATCCACCCACCGGCTCATCCGGTGGGATTGTCGGTTTTAGAGGCCCTAAGGGACGGCGCGGTGATGTTGGAGGGAGTAGTGCATCTGGCATGGGCGGGGGCGGTGGAGGAGGGAGTAGGTCATCAGGTATGGGAGGAGGCAGCGGAGGCGGTGAGTTCTCAAGGTGTTTACTCATGAGACCCAAACATTTTCTCTCTTCTTCAAAGAGTTTGTTCATTGCTGATGCACGCTCTATTTTACAACTATTCAGTTGGACTTTTAACCCATCATTTTCACGTTGTAACATCATGTGCTGTTCTTGTGATTTTCTATAATCTTCTTGCAGCCTTGTGTACCGTAGTGATAATGATTCCAGGGTGTCCGTGCATTTTTCCAGCGCGTCTCGTGCCTCCCCACAATCCGCCTGAAGCGACTTGTATTGATGGTAATACGTATCCTTCTCCACCACACATTTTTCCAAATCATCTTGTGATTGGTCAAAATCCCTTTTTAACACTCTGCATTCTTCGTAGAGACTACGCGTTTGTTCAGCGCTGCCAATACTCGACTGTGTTAAACTCTTTACCTCCTGCTGTAAAGCGGCAACCTCCATTTGTGCTGTTAAACATGATGTAGAGACAGCCCGGCGTACAGCAGTTTCAAAGTCTAGCTTGGCCTTTAACAGAAGGCTTAATTTAGCCAAACGTTTATCTCTGTCTGCTTTCTTTTCAGCCGTTGTGGTTCCAGCTGTTACAGTTTTTAATGCACTGTCCACATCTGCTTCCTCCATCAACTGTGTCTCTTCATGGTAGTTTGTGATGGGCCCTGTGAGTGAAAATAAGGCACATTCGATCCAATCTGCTTTGGTCGGGTCGTGGCCTTGAGGTGGCACAGGCTGCCCTGTATCAGAGGTGTCAGGGGTCTCACCCTCTGTGCCTGCCATCTTTTATCTGGATTTTCAGTGAAAATCAAAATAAAAGATGTTCTGTATTCGTTATTCTAAACTTTTCACTATTTGAAATAAACAGGAAAGTCTGATGACAGGGACATTTACAGGCAGCGTTGTATGCAATATGTACAAGCTAATGTGCTTCTTCGGAGGTTCTCTATGTGCTCAGTGTCTATAAAAACTGCACTCTTCAAAACATATTGTACCCCAATGTACACTGCACACCTGTGGCGGCATTACAGAAAGAGCAGTATGCATAAACTACAGGTGGCATACAATGATGGCATGAGGATGCTGCTTAAGGTGCCGCGATGGAGTAGTGCCAGCCAGATGTTTGCAAATGCCAATGTACCAACTTGTGCAGCTGTGCTTCGTAACCTTATGTACAGATGTATGTGTAGGCTAACAAACTCTGCAAATAGCATCATCTATACTCTGACCAACCCTGCACAAAGCTCGGTTAGGTTCTATTCAAGTCTGTGGAATCACTGGCGCCTCAAATTATTTGGCAATGGATGAACATTCTATTTTTACTGTGTCTTGTTGATGTTATCTTTTTAATTTTTTATATCTTTTTATTTTTGGTGGTGGTTGTTTTTGTTACTATGGACCATATGCGTCTGAAATAAAGTTTTGATTGATTGATTGATTTAAATGTGCACAGGACAACTGTGGAAGATGATGTGTCAGAGAAAGGAAGAGAAAGGAAACATTTTTAGTTATCTGGAGTGAAAACTGTACTTTTGTTTGTTATTTTAAATTCTTTGTATTTAAAATAAGCAAAAATGTTTGTCCGTACCTCTGTTATTCTAAATATTTTATTTAAAATAAACAGGAGCTATTGTTTGTGTACAGAACAAAATTAAAAGCTGGTAACTCACCATAAAATGCTGACTTTTTATGATGTTTTTTGTGAACGTGACTGTTCGTCACTCAAAGTGCACCAGGAAATGACGACACAAATAGGCGGGTCGACGCAGCGCGTCACCAGCTCTGCTGTGCTGAGCGAGGCGGAGCTCGCTACACAGATACGTGACGTCAACCAATCAATCACAGTGCTTGTAGTCCTTTTCCCAAGCAACCATGGTAAATGTAGTTTTCTAACCTTCGACCAATGAAGTACCGGAAATGACGACAAAGTGGGTTGGTCGCAACGGCGTGCGTTCCCACTACAGCGAATCAGCGTTCGCTACGAGTGATTGACAGCTCCCAGCTCTCGTTTCATCCAATCACAGCTCATAAACAAACGTGTACTTGGACACGTAGCTCTAACGTTAGCTCGCACAACAGACCACAACTTTATAGACTCTTAAAACAACTCAGACGCTACAAATTAACTTTCCAAAATTCTGAAACATGCGGCGAACACACCTAGACAGGCCAACTTAGTTACGCTCAGTAACACAGCACTGCAGCTGTTGAACAAACACGGACTCTCTCGGAGCGCGTCAACGTCGGTTCTGGTCCACTTCGTCGTGGATCAGAAACTCGGGTCTGAACAGAACCACTATCCGACTACGTTCTACAGTAATATGCTTCTCTGACCTGCTCTAAAATGTAAAATACCACAACAGCAATCTTGTAGATGTTAAATTAGCTTTCAGGCTTTTGACTCGGCGGTCAAACAAAGCTTTGTACAGGAGTCTGCGTGAACTGGACCGAACCAGGACCAGAACCACCACAGACCACGGCTGACAAAACTTCACCTGAATGCTTCCAACAGCGTCTAACAGAGTTGAAACAATAATAATCTCACAGCTTCAAATGATAAAAACATGCAGAATCTGCCTGCTTTGAACACTTCCAGCCAAAATCATTATCCTCAGAGTTTAAAACTTGGATCCACTTATGCAAACATGACGTTACAGTTCATGACTGAGACCACAGATATCAATAAACTTTCAGAACCACGTACGAGGCCACCAGATGTAAGAATTATGAGGAGGTCAATATTAATACTGACCTCTTTATCCTTAATTAATCTACTTATTCAGATTGAATAGTAAATTCACGGATTCTGTTCTTTTTCAGTTTACCCAATATTTCTGTGATCTTTATGATGGATAAATACACAAAGCCATTAAGTGACAAAGACGTTAACTTAGTTTGATATGTCAAAGAGACACTATCATTTATTTAAAATAAATCAACTAAATTAACACCATTACACTTGATTGACATGATTTCACTTTCTTTCAAATTAATACGTCAGCACACTTGAATCATAACACAACAGACATAAATATTGGATGTTAACATATTTAGTCTGTGGGCTCTTCAGCTTAAAATAGTTTCCAGCTTAGATAGAGAGGGAAAGATTTAGGAGGAGAAATTTATGGAGGAAGAAAAGTTAAGAGTCAGGGAGTTATCTTGATGTGTTTTAACCAGAAACATGGCAGTTCTCCGGCCGATTAAAGCTACACGTTGGTACCCTTGGCAAAGCATTTGACGACTTGTTACCTCGTGAAGATGGTCAGTCTCCCTCGGTCCAGTTTGGTCAGTTCGTTTACCATTCTCAGCGTCTCCAGACGTGCGCCTTGACTCGAACCGAAAGTAACGGCAGCTCCTGGTGCTGTTGTTCAAGATAAGACGTTCCTTAAAGGAATGTCAATAAAAGAGAGCTTTTCAGCTGTTGAAGATGGCTTATAACTTGGCATGTTATAAGTCTTTAACTGAATGACATGGTCATTAGCGTGTTGACCAGACGATCATCAGTTCTTTGGGGAACCTCATCAGGGGTTGAGGACCTCAGCAAACTCTAAGGAAAACAGGAAGTCAGAGCTCTTTTAAGGCTAACTTGACCTAGAAAGACGTAGCTCTTTCTCATTCGGTCTGTTAGGCCAGGAGCCACTGAGAGGAGGCATAAGTTAGATTAAAAATGTCAGAAAGGATAAGAAAGTTAGTTTAAGACGCCAGTTTCATGATACAGCAGATTTAGAACTTTCTTAACTCATTACCAACATTGTTGTATGAATAAACAAACGTCATCAGAGCATAACATATGGGACCTATTAATGATAATAGCTTGATTATTAAATAGGACAAAAACAAAAGTCTCTGGGTGTCTAGATTGTCCTGAGCTCAAGCTAAAATGAATGAGATAAAGTGTTCCTTTTATCTTCACATGCAAGTTCGAGAGGAGAGGAGAAATCCTCCATGTACAACATTTTGAATTAAGCAGAGTATTTGATTTATCTGACATTAAAATGTACTGATGCTCTTACAAATAAAATTATTCATTTGATAACATTTGAATTAACAAAATTAAAAGAAGTCTCTGGATGACTTAATTGCACCTTTGACACAGCAGTGAGACACAGTTTAACTCTCACAGAATAACACAGCTTAAAAGCACACATCATGAAAATGACAAAAGTTATTCTTTTGATCACATCAGCCTAAAATCAAAGATAGAAATAGTCTCTTTTGGTGACTATATTTATCAGATTACAGTTTAATGAATGATTTTGTAGTAAATGTCTTGCTTTACTGAGAGGTCAGTAAAGGTCATCACTGGACAGTTCAAAAACCTTAATTTGACCCTGGGTAGGTCCACTACATTGACATACAGAGCTGATAGTTTGTTGACAGAAAGGAGGGTCACGTGGTAGTGTAGGTGGTTCCAGGGCAGTCCTGAAGCAGTCCAAGGAGGTTCCAGGGTCCAAGGAGGCGGTGACGACATCCAGGGTTTTATAACCGTGGCCCTGCCTTTGAAGATGTGTGTGTTGGACTGTGCTGGAGTCAGGTATGTTGGTTGCTGTAAGGTTTATTCTTATATGTACAATAAACCTGCATAAAATTTGCACATTCGTTTCAGAACTTCCTTCAACCTTTTGAATTTGCAACAGTATGGTATATTTAATGTTCATGAGAAGCAATCTGAAATCTGAAACTATCAGAAATAAGCCCAAAGAAGAATAATCTGAAATATCTGAAACAATCTGAAATTTTAAAACATCTGAAATAAGGAGAAAATTAGCAAAATAAAGTGGAAATCATCTGAAAAAGCTTTTTGTGCTTTTTCAGATGATTGCCTTTTAATACCATCACAATATTTTTAATGCCATCACAACACTGAGCTGTAACCGTGGCAGCCAACTCTTATACTTTAGTTCAGAGCAACTAATTGTAAAGTAATAGATTACTGAGACTTTCTTCCTAAACTTTGGTAGTAAATGTAGTTTTATAAAATTCTGGATACAGTACATCAATTTGCTTCTTGCCTCAATAAAAGCACTGGCCTACTTGTTGTTTAAATCTAACCCAAGAGAAAAAGTTATTTAATTGTTCCCATACATAACATATATCTAATAAAATAAAAAAAGTAAACTTGAAAAAAAAAACTGTTTAATTAAAAGGATCTGAAGACATGCACAATTCAAAAACAGAGGGAGGAAAGTGATAACTACTGTATTTTTCAGCCTGTATGACATATTTATGGATTCTTGTTTCCCCCATATTTATAGACCATTTTGACTGAAACTCTTCACCAGCTGTCAGTACTAGCAATCAGCCTGCCATATCTCCCCTTCATTCTGCTCTGCTTAGAACTGTCAAAACAGCTGCGTTTCCTCTTCCTGGTTCTCTGCGCGTTCACGAAACACCAAGGCAGCAAAACTACTTTTTAAAATAACGCTGATGTGACCATTGAAGTGCATTTATTAAGAAAACACTAGATTGAGACACACCTTTGCTATAATTTTAAGCTAACTAGAAAAATATAGTTGTGTAGGTTTAAAAATTAATACCACATCAGATGACGTTTATTACCTTTTAATAATTTTTAATGGCTGTACTTTGTGTGTTGATTTTATTTACTACCTTTTAATACCTCTTACAACCCTGCAGATACCCTGTGAAATTAGCATAAAACAGCTGAATAAAGCTCAAAAGAGCACAAAGCAGTTGAAGAAACAGCTGAAATTAGCTGAAAGTAGCTGAGTTAATGAAAAAGTGTACAAGGAAGGTGAAGGTTTAAACTTTATTAAAAACTTAGTAACTTAATTAAACACTATAAATATGGTGCCTGGATAACACATCTTAAACAAATTAGCAAACATCTCTTTTAAAATCTGACAATAGTTTCGGTTTCTATAAGTTCAACTAAGATGAAAAAACGTTGACACTTGTAAAATAAAGAAAATTAAAATGTATTCTTGTCAAAGAAACTTTTTAACTACACTTTAAATTGAAACACTCAGTTTAAATTAATCCTATAAACTATCATACATAAGAAATGTTTTTAAATGTTGAGGGCTGTTTGAACTGATGTAAATATCCATCAATATTAAAAAGATGTCACTGGTATAGCTTAGCCACAAACACCAAAACAGTTAACCCTTCGGAAAACAAAACAAAACAAACAAACAAAAACAAAAAATATATATATAATAATAATAATAAACAGAACAGTTCCTTTCTCTGCTGGATGCATGGAAATGCTACACTTTCAGTACATATTTGCAGAGTCATCTTGGTTGGTTTGCAGTGTTATCAGATGCTTCACACCCGTTCTTGAGCCGCAGATAGCAGCTGAAAAATGTTATGAGGCTTTAATACACTACAGCATAGCTCTTTTTTATGCATGATTCCCCACAGGTGTAACATTTGACCTGCAACATTTTAATTATTTATTTAGGCAGCACCATGCAAGATTTAATTTAAGGTACGTTTTGATAAATTAAGAAGGTTATGGCTTTAATTATAAAAGTTGCAGGTCTCAATCCTCACCAAATGTCTCATTTTGATATTAAAAAAGAGACCACTCTGACAAAAAAAAAAAAAGAAAGGAACTAGATGCAGATTCAGGTTAATTTTTATAACCATATGGTTAATGCCCAACATGACGCAGGCGAAGCAGCTGATGGAGCTCCCACCTGGCTGCTGTTTGATAACAGAGAGCGGGGAAGCCACATGGCTGACCTGAACATCTTTTCCTCCATACGCAGAAATCATTCCCTTCATTTGTTTCACTCAGTGTTCTTTTCAGCAGTTTTATTTTAAAGTTGAGACAAAATGGTTGATTGAAGTGCAGCTCAGGTTAAAGACCTCAAGCTTTGGATTATTTTTTTTTTTTGACTGCTTGTTGTTCAATGTAGAGGACCACAATGCTGTCAAAGAAGGAGAAAGGGCTGATTAAAGAGGTCTGGTGTTGTTTTGTTTAAAATATGTAAATAAAAAGTCACAAAAATGACTTTCAGCTTAAAAAAAAACACTATAATAATGAAATAGTAATTGATCCAGGCTCCTGAGGGAGGTCATAAGATACCAAAGTCTAAATTATCTTTAAGAGTTACATAAAATAATATTATATCATTTATTTGAGAGCAACAATTCCAATTGCTAAATAAAATTACCTTAAACATCTTCAGACTTCACACGTCTTACGAGTACATAAGGAGAACAGAGTTAAGAATATTATGAGTTGAAGATGTTGTGCTAAACAAAAGTGCATGTAGATGTTTTTTTGTACAGTGATAATGATCTCTGTGGTGACTTGGTGCTATATATATATATAGTCTTATTGAATTGAATTGAAAGGATTTTTGTTTAAGGATGTATTGAACAAGCATAGTTATGAAATGGAATAATTTGAAAATTTGGTGTATAGCAAGCAGTACTTATATCTAATCATTCTGCCTCAATCTTTACAAAGTCCAAGGACATGGATAATGGAGACCACTGAGTGATCCTCACTGACAGGCGGTGAGTCAAAACAAATAGTCTAAGAAAAAGAAAAATTAGGACATTGTTTATAATAGAAGATTTTAGGGAATTTGGCTTTGATCTTGATTTTAGTGTTAAAATGAATGTTTTCACTCTTTATGTAATCGAGAGGTTTTCTTTAAAATCCATTGTGCAAACCTGATGCGGATGACTCTGTTGAAGGTAAATGCTGAGGCCCCAAAATAGAACTTGTTAATTGATGATTATTTTCAAACCTGGCTTTTAATATTTACATTATATTTCTATTTTTTCCTTCTCAACAGCGTGTGAGAAGACCGAGCTTGTGGAAAAGGGGGTGAGTCTGGCTGATCCCACAACCTTTGAACAGAACACATAATTTGTACAGATAAACCTCCACTAAGCTATAACTCTGCCAAAAATACATACATCATCTGTGTTTTATCACTGCGACTGTGGTTATCGGTTTGATTGAATTGGATTATTTGATGTGTAAAGTTGACACTAAAACTGGCACTGTGACTTTCTAAGAACACCACGAATGCTATAACAAGCGGCACTGAACTCTCACTCAAGGTGCTGAACACCAGCACAACTGAAACAACCGCAAAGAACTGTCACTGAATGAAGGCTACAAACAAAAACTGTCAAAGACCTGTCAGTGAACTATCAAAGAACTGTCTGCCAAGTAAAGCCAGCAACAAACTGCCAAACTTGAACTTTCATAAAGTCCGGATTTGGGGGGTCCGGGACAGCGCACAGCTGCATCCAGTGGAGGCTGGAGCCGACACAGGCTGAACAAGGTCTCACAAACAGAGCGAGACAACGTGGTACACCTGTTTGAAGTCACCATCTACAGCAGTCCAGTGGAGGTGTTGACCTAGCATCTGATCTGATTGGTTCATCCGTTGACAATGTCATGATCAAAAATACAGTCTGCTTTGATAAAAAAAATTGCTAAATGAAACACATAGGCACACTTTGGGACGTGCATGTTACATTTCATGACGTGCATGTCACATGATTCTTAGTGTAACACTGATACAGGGGGGTCAGCTTGTTTACTTGTCCCTGTTCCAGAATACTCTGAGATTAACAGGTTAGATTTGTGTTCACACAGACATTTGTGCAATGTTTTATGGAGTAAAATAAAAATGATGGCATTTTTCTTGAAGTGAGTGCATTTTCGTGGGACTGGTTTGCTACAAGGGAGGAAATTTATGGTTAAATTTTTAGAAAGAAATTGTATATGAGCTTGTTTCATATTTAGCTTTATGCTTTTAAAACCTAGATTGAACATTTGTAGTAGGCCTGTTACAACTACATAATTTTATTTTTATTTTATTTTATATTTCTGAAACTAATACTCAGACTGTGTGTTAGTAAATTATAGCAACACTATCTTTTCAACTTAGATGAAACAGAAAAAACTGTATCAAAAGGGGGGAGATCTAAAACTATTCTTAAATATAACTCATTAAAATAGAGATTGAGAACTATTCTATTCTATTCTAAATAAATAAAAAATTTATAAAAATATACAATGGTTAGATCATTAGTTATAAAAATAAAATAACTTCTTAGGTTTTTATATTCAAAACAAACAAACAACAACAACAACAAAAAGGGCCAATCATAAAACTGAGGAGTTTCACAGATCATTTAAGATAACCGCATTGACATTTATACAAAGGCCTTAAGCAACCTCGAACAAAAAAGAACACACTGTACTGTTTCAGAAAAAAAGTTGGAGAAATCAGAAGCCTACAAACGATATTGCTCATGTACATAGCTGCTTATCGAAGACAAGTAAAATTGGTGCTCTTAATAACTATTGTATTTTTCTTTCATTCTTTGGAATGTGTACAGGAAAGAAGGTTCCAGAGGCTTCGCAGGTCTAAAGGGGGACGCCCCTGACCCAGCAAAGCCAAAACACAGACCCTTGATGTGGATCTGGTCAAGGGTCAAGGAAAAAATGTGGTGGATCTGCATTCTTAAAACATTTAATTTGATTTGAGCTGACTTGACTGGACTTGACTGGACTGAAAGAAATTAACTGAGCTTTCATGTATAGAGTATTTTACCACATTTTACTACTGATGTGCAGGTTCAATAGTCTTGAACTTTTTCTTTTGTTTTACCTCACCAGATCTCTGGAGGAGAGTTGAATAAACTAACTGATTTTGACTTCCTTTTATTTTTATTTTTTCTTCTAGCTCCATTTGGCATCAGACTCAATGTTTAATGCTATATTGTGTTGTTTTGAGGACAGGGTGATCAATGAAAATGTATGATCTGCACATGCGTTTATTAAAAAAATTCCACAGACAGGAGGAGGTAAGCCAAATAAAATTATCAGCTTAACTAAAATTAACATCACTCATGCTAAATATTCACCACTAAACCTTTTAACCTTAACTCTTCTGATTACTTGGTTTCACTGCATGTTGTAATTACATATTGTTATGTTTTCTTGTGAAAAATAACTTTGCTCCTTCTAGGAAGATCCAGAGTAGGGACTGTAGCAATTAAAGGAAAAGTTGAATGCAAATGTTTCAGGGGCAGACATGGAACTGAAATCCAACATGCCCTTCTGAGGTTCAGGTTTGAAAAAAGAGGAGGAAAGTATGAATGGAATGTTATTTATGTTGTTCTACTATAAAACCATTACAGTGAAGAAGTAATAATGAAATGTTTTACATTAACAAACCCCTTTAGTGGTAGAGAGAGAAAATACAGAAGTCACCTGGCTTAGAGAGCAGAAATTTGATTGAGGACTTTTGGATGAAGTTTACACAGGCATCATTAAGAAGAAGATTATTAAAACATTACAAGCACCAAACAGGAAGTATCAACACAGGGAACATTATATGATCTTTGGAGAACCACACGGTAAACCAACTAGTATATAATTAGACAGAACCCTAGACAATGAGGAAGAAGATGTTTGCAGATTTTGTATTACAGGTGTCGAGTAAAGGAAAACAGTTTCCAGGTCCAGCAACTGCTCTGACCCTGGGAAAAGAAACGGAGGAATACAGGTACAAATCATATTTTGAAGAATTGAGAACTTTGTTGTCAGGCTTTGATTCACAGGTGACAAAACAGACGGAGAGAGAAGGAGCAGGGAGGTCGCACACCGCGGAGCGGGTCCTGTTGGAGGTGACCAAACTAAACCATGTGGGCTGAATCGAGGAGAACCGGAACTCATCAGGCGGTTGAAACCCTTTGGACATCAGATATTCTCAACCAACGATTCTTCAAGCCACACGTGACTCGAGCTCTCCCTGGTGGCATAACCTGAAAACTTTTGGCACTGGATCTATAAACTGTCTCCTAACTTGTGTTTTACACCATATTTAGTTTCCAAATGCTTTAAATTGACTCATCCACATTAAAATTACATGTGCTATTTTGTTTTCACTGCTCTAAAATTGTTGTTAAGTATTGATTTGGATATTTGATCATACTGCTAACAATAGGAAATATAGATAAATGTCTGTGGCCACATCTTAATATTTTACTGATATTCTCTCTCTCTCTCTCTTTCAGTTTGTGACAACGAGACGGACCGATGCCTCTGACATGGACCTTAATCGTCCAACCAATTCGTAGTCATTGTTAAAATGCATGCCAACGAGTTGTGGCCTTTTTAAGATGCAGGCATCCACTGTGCGCTTTGTGACCAACTGACAGAGAACTACATTTTTAGACATTGTATTGTGTTTCGCTAAGTTGTGCTATATTTACCTTATAAATGCCTCATTTGATTGCTATTACTATATCACTTAGACAGCTATTTTGATTAACTTATGACACAGGGTAAGGATGATTGTAAGAATGCCCAGGATACCATATTTGGTCGCCGTCACAGGGGGGGTGAGGCGTTGTGCTGCTTTTTTGTCCCCTGAACCATAATAACGTTACCCTGGATTTTTTTCAAGTACAAATGTTGGGCATTCAGCAGGGACAGATGTTTGTAGCCAAACAGTTGGTCCCTTTTTGAAGGGACCAAAAGGGGGAAATGTTGAATAATGTAATATTTTTATGTTATATTTTATTAGAATGAGACGTTCTCACATTTGTAATGTATAATATTTGTAATATAATATAGAATATCTCTCTGTGAAGGCTGTAGTCATGATAAACGTCATTGAGTTCAAAATGTGTGCACAAAAACCACCACAGACTGTTATCTTGCTGAGAGCAGACCACTTGCAGAGGGGCCATTTGAGACCACACCCAGAAGCCTCGGCCGTCCGAAGAAGACGACTTCACGATAAGAAATTCCAGTGTAACTGATAACGCTATATTTAAACAAGCAAAGACAATTTGTGATTTAGACGCGCTCGTGATGGATGCATGTGAGACGTCTCCCTTTTCAGCGCTGTAAGGTAATAAATGTGTCTGAATTCAGAATCACTTCTTGGGTTGTTTGTTTGACTCTGTTCTGCTTTCAATATGTGCACAAGATCTTGGTTGAGGCAGGTAAAAGGTGTAGAAGGAAAAGTTAAAATTACCTCAACAGGACCAAGGATGAGGCTCAGGTGTTTCTACATGTTGAAAAGGGTGAGCAGGACAAACAGCACTCTGCTACCCTGATGCATGCTCAATAATCCAGGTAGAACAATCTAAAAAAGCTAAGTCTGGTCCTCTGGACATTCAAAAAACAAAACAAAACAAAGCACACTCTGCTACTACACTCTGCTACTTTTACTGCTGATCTGTTGTCATGCACACTAAAACAGAAACATTAAAACGCACAAACAATGACACACAAATGGAAGTGATGAAGATAATTAGAGATTAACTTTTTGTCTCTACTTTTCACCACTCTCACACCGTGTGTTTACACCAGGTGTAAAAGATGTCCCAATTATTCTCGTCTTGTAGTGGGAGGGCAGTGTTAAGACTTTCCGGCTCTACAAATTGAAATTGTGTTTTTTTTTGTAAACAGTATTCTTGTGTTTTTAAATTTTGAAATGAATAAATTGATTGATTGATTGATTGATTGATTGATTGATTGACAAATTGAGATTTTTTTTGAGCACATTTAAAGGTTCAGTATGCAGTTTCTGTAGAACTGCAGCACTTAGAAATATTTTCAACAGGCAAAGCATTCTGATCCCTCCCCCTCAGAGCCATATGTGGCTCTGCCCCCTTGTGGTCTGTTGAATTTCAAATTCAAGCTCTGTTTTTATTGGCTGATTCAAATTCAAGCTCTGTTTTTATTGGCTGGTTACAAACTCTGTTTTTATTGGCTGGAAAATGGCGGGTCACCTTTTCTTTTTAGAAATGCTTATTTACCACCTGGAGAAGCAAGGGGACAATATTTTTTTTTTTTCAGAGATTACCTGGCTAACATCAGTCTGTCAGGAGGTAGTGACAGAGTGAAGAAATATGTTCATAAAAAAAGCTACATACTGAAGCTTTAAGCCAAAGGGTTTAAAGCTGTGCTTACAATAAATAAATGAATAAACAAATGGAACACCAATGCCCCCAGACCAGTCGCTGAAGGATCTGACAAGTGAATGCTTTAGTTTTTGAGACGAGTGTTTATCTGGACTGAAATTGAACAGGGAATGCAAGCAAGCCTTAATCTTTTTGGGGCAATATACTGAAGTAGGTATGGAGTTACTCTGAGTATATTGATCTTTTTTTGTCTTGTCCAAAGTGGCAGAGAATGATGGATCATGGCAAGCGGAGGAAAACATTGTATCCAACACCAGTTGCAATGATGAAGTCAACCACCAGCCATCATGGATTGATGGATGGATGGATGGATGGAATTTCTAATTTTCCTTTTTGCTTCACTATGGGGTACAATAAATACATAAACTCACAAATCTATTTACCCTGTTTAAAATATTTTATTATCAGAAAGTACATAAATTTCACATATTTGTATGCATTACATTTGATGTTGTCAATCATCCTTAGCAATCAGAAAAATAAAAAAAATAAAAGTAAATTAAATAACAGGGTTGTGAGCTGATATCCATCTGTGTACATGACGTATTGGAGCTCCAGCAAACCCATGATGCTAATGTTACCTAAAAATATCCAGCAGCAAATATGAGCTTCTTGAAGGGATGTCCCATTATGCAGCGTTTTATTTGTACTTCTTGTGATTTCTAATTGAGCCATTAAATATAAAGATATGAATAACCCATGGGTTTATTCAGTAATAGGGCTGTATTAACATCTAATTAAAGTGACAGTCAAATTAAAATGACAACAACATGAGGCACAATGACACTTTACAAATGTAAGACAGAGGTCTGGTTAAAAATACTATTTTTATTTAAGAAGGTTTTTTATTACTCTGCTCTATTTCCTCAGACAGCTGCGGCAAGCTGGTCTGGGAAGCTCAGTCCTCACCTCCTTCTACAGGTGTGCAGTGGAGAGCATCCTGTGCTCCAGTATCAACGTGTGGCATGGAGGCTGCACAGCTGCAGAAAAAAAAAGCTTTGCAGAGAGTGGTGAAGGCTGCACAGAAGATGTTGGAGTCAGCCTCTCCACCATCACAGACATTTACACCTCAAGATGCAGGAAGAGAGCCACCTGCATCATGAATGATCCCACTAACCCAGCACACACACTTTTTGCCCCACTCCCCTCAGGCAGGAGGTTGAGGAGTATTAAATGTAGAACCACTAGACCGAGGAACAGCTTCTACCCTGAATATGTTAGACTCATGAATCTCTAACCAGAATAATCACTGTGAGGAAAATCACTGTAATGCCACTTGATTGTTGATATGTACTGCTGACTATCCATGCTGCTGATCTCACGCTGCAGATTTATTTCATTCTGCTGTGTTCATTCATCTTTCATCTGCTCACACAGACTCATGTTCATGCTGCTGTTGTTCAGCGTATTGTTTTTGTACTATTAGTGCTTAGCGTATGACTTAGTTCATATCATGGATCTTATTACTGCTTTTCTTTACAATTTATACTTTTTTTTAACGGGACCCTGTGTACACAAATAAGAAGCTTAGACTTTGACCTAATTAAGTGAAATGACTTAAATATTTTAAGTGACAACCATAATGAGAGTTGTTTAAAATTGCAGTTTACGGCACTGAAAACATCCCTAATGAGAGTAAAATTATATCTTACAGCTCCAATTCATTTCAGTTTTTGAACTGTGCTGTTAATCAAACAGAACAAAATGAAAAGCATATATACATAACAACAAATGAGCATTTAATGAGTTTTGAAAAGTCTCTAAAAATGCATGTACTCCATACTGAACTGTTTAACTCTTTCAACAACCACTTTACAGCAAAAGTTTGAGGTTCCTTCAAATTCAGTACTTTACTACTAGTCTGATGTGACTTGGAGAGGATTGAAACATCTGAACGGGTTCATCTTAGATGATCACTTTTCACGAACGCTGTCCTTTACAGACAGTTTGATGCTGGAATACGGGCATTCTCCAGACGTCTCCCTCTTACTCTTCCATCTCGTCAGTCTTTGTGAGAAGTTCAGCGCTACATAGTTCATCCCCTCCTCTTCACCATCCTAATTATTACATTTAAATAAGAACACAGAATGAATCAGCTTCAAGTTTGTATTTGTACTTTTATTCAGAGGGTAAATTAAATGTAAAGAAAAACAAGGAAATAATGATTAGTTTTACCATTTTGCAAGGCTCATCCTCAACTGATTCATCTAATTTAGTTTGAGTTGAAGCGGTTACATTGCCTGTTCAAAGAAACAAGGACATCATATTAAAAATACAGCAAATCAACTTATTCCATAGCCTGGCCCTCGCCATTCCTACGCAGCTCCGCTCAATTCTCATTTCCCTTCACTGCTGGGTCTGGGACTTCTTTCATAGACAAGGATGTCTCCAGTAGATTTTCGACCGGACCAATCAGAGAACAGAAGGCGGAGTTTCCGAACCAATCAGAGAACAGAAGGCGGAGTTTTGGATGACGTCGATTTCATGCGCAGTTATCTATCTGTAGTTTGATGATGATGATGCATCCAGGAGCCATGCCACTAGCTCAGAGTCAGAGCTGTAAATTGTTGGGATTACCGTTTTTAGTTCTGTGTGTACTCATGATGGTACACATTTGTACATATTGTCTGAATTTCTTTATTGTCAATTACCTTAACAAGACTGTTAATAAATGTGCTACTTGATATTTAAAAAATAAGTCTGTAACTTCATTTTGGAATAAGACAAAAAAAATTAAGATTATACTTCTGAAAATTGTGTAATGACAGCAGTAAAAATAACAGAAATATAATTAAAAATATTACTTTATTAATAAGCATAAGAAAATAAAAGTATACCATAGCATCTATACAGTAAAAAATACTCTTGTTCATACTGATCTAGTTACACAACAAATACCAAACTTGACAGTAGCTTTGAGATGGTCACTGTAACTGAAACATCAACAAATGAACCTATTTTTGACAAATTTAGGCCAACTGTTACATTGCTTCGTTTCAGAGTACTGTATTGTGATGTATGTAAATTATTATGTCGAGTTGGGAGAAGGATGCTAAAGTAACCATGACGCTAAAAAGTTACATTGTCAGTGCATAAATAATATGAGGTACATGGTAAAGTAGCCTGGTTAAAACCAGACCCTTGTCCTTCACAGGCTAATGGTAAAGAGGCTACACAGTAGCAACAAGATCTTTTCACTATGAGAACTATCAGTGCAATGTAACAGTATAAACTTTCAAAAATTTAGAAATAATAAAAATGCACAACAAAAAATACACAGTGTAAAGGCAGTATTAAGTATTGTAATTGTATAGACAGTAAAATAAAGTGGCAATATGATTCACATTTTTTTGGATTTGAATCTAAAAAAGTAACCTTCAGAGATAGGGTTTAAGTAATAACATTGTTACTGCATTATAATGTGTACAGGAACGGTATCACGCATGATGTTTTCCAACAAGATGTGTAGCAGGGCCATGAAAGAAACTGAATAACACGTTTAGCAACATTTTTGTTTGTAAGGGTAATTACTGCACAGAAATGAATATAATCTCAATGACGTAAAATATGAATTTACATGCAAAATTAACCCCTAGTCCAAGTACACATATGATAGAACTTTAGACTTGTACCATTACAAACACAAGATACATATTAAAGTGGTGCAGCCCTCCACTCTTTGAGCTTTGCACGCATCCACTGACATAAGTCCTCGTAATTTAGCCTGTACAGAATGTTGCGGTTGAAGTTGGGGAATGCAAGGAAGTGTCTTCCTGGTTGGTATTTGAAGACTTCCGTCTTCCTGAACACCTGCAACAAGGTTAAAATGTCATTTGTCATATCAGCTGCATGGTGGGTGCCAACAGGCCGGGATAACTGCAGCTCTCTGTCTGCTGTTTCCATCATGGTTTTTAAAACACCAACAGACCTGCTAACCCTGTCAGCTGTGTCATTTGTCAGATTGGTGCCTTTGTTCCTCAGAAATGATTTTAGGAAGTTATTGAGATGCTCAAGGTGCAGATCCAGTGGAATGTTTTTTCCTTTGCCCCCCCTGCCATTCCAGAATCTGTTCCAAATTACATCCTGTGCAACCTGAGGGGACAAAGTGGCATTGACTTGGACTGTTAATAGTAAAGTGCTATAGGCATATTTAGTGTGCCTGTAAGCTTTGAAGATAAGCAGTGCCACCTTATAAAGCCTAATCAAACGCTCCCCATCTCCCTCTTTTACTGCATCCAACATGTCCCATAGCAGAAATCCAAAGAAAAGCCTGGCCTCAGTATGTTGCTTTTTGTGGTCTGTCACACTAAAGGAAGCAGTCTCAGCAGGTGGCACAGATGGCATGACAAGATGGTGAACTTTGTTTTCATGGTTCTCTCTGCTCTTTTTGTTGATGTACACTCTAGTACAACCAGGCTGACGGCAAGGAAGCTTCTCCTTTCCAGTGTGTTGTGGTGCACTTGCTGCATCAGTCACTGCAGCTGACAGCTCAAGTGTATCTGCTGATGTCAGAAACGTGTCAACAACTTCTGCCACAGAGTCATGGAGCCAGGTTCTTTTCTGCTCTTCAGACCCCTGCAGGACATGTTCTGGTACTACATCAGTAGTGGCTGTAAAAGGAAATTATATTTTTTAAATACATTCCTTACGACGGTGTATCAACGACAATGATGTCATACATAAACACAGTTAAACAGATACAAACCTGTGACATCATCCAAATGGAAATATTCCATAGCTGCTGCCAGGAATAGTGCTGTTGTATCAATCTTCACAAGTGTTTGTAGGCATTGTATGAAGTGTGCGGACCTTTTTTAGCATTGGTGCACCTATAAATTAAAAATCAGTTATGGAAATCCCATCTGTAACATTTTAACATATTCAAACAATTGCTATGGATAAAAATTCATCACTTTAAAACTGAGAATCAATTTTATTAATTTTCAAAATGGTGACTTCTGTGATTTGTGTAAATTAATTCTAGATTTTAATATCCTTCAACATTTTCCAGCTATGAAATTGCACAAATTTATTATAGTGTTAGATTGTTATTAGTTCCAATAGCTAGTGGTCTAAAACCTTTACCCATACAGCCCCGATGGAAAGCAGCCGAATTCATGGTGGCTTAGCTTTCTTGGACACACGCACACAGTTCATACATCCACACCAAATTCATGGTTGATGAAGATCATCTTAAAGGATAGACTCCTTTAAAAACATGTAAAAACAGAGACAATTTAGCATAACAAATATAAACTGGATTGAATGTGAACAAATTACTTTTATCTTTTTAAGTATTTCACTTTTACCTCAACAGATTCATGTTGGCAAGGACTGTGCTGTGGTCTTTTGCAGATTTTTCATTAAAAAAGATCTGATGATATATCTGTAATGCATATAACAACACATATAAAACATTCAGTAGGACAATTATCAGACACCATCATTTATCTAAAACACAGTGGGTTTCATAAACATGAATATATGGCATGAGTGAGCTTGTATTGAACGAAATGCTCACAAACCTCAAAGAGATTACGGATGGCGTGCCAGTCTTCAAACTTGAAAACAAGGCCCTCTAGACGTTCATCCTCTGTCTCTCCTTCAGAAAAGGCCAACTGGACATTCCGGCAATTGCCTTCAGTCAGTCTGTCACCCCCAACCAAAATCTTCTGAATTCCATCGGGGCACTTTGGAACATATCTGAAGAAGTAATTGTATTTGATTATCAATTGAAACACTGTAATGTGTCTCTTACATGTGTTTACAGTTATCGGGGAGGAAAAGCATTGATATAAAATACATTGAAATGTAGTCAGTGAAATAATTATTAATATAAATGAAACCCATGTTTGTAAAAATGAATAAACAATTAATAATCTTGCTTGTTACTTACTCCCGCTGAAGATGCTGGAGAACATCCACTAAGTCAGCGGTGCGAGTCTCATCCTTGAATAAAAGTCCTTGTGGGTACTATAAATATGAATTGAAAAATAAAAATAAATGTTAGTGTGCATAATAATTACTTGACTCAATCCAGCATGCATTTCATTTAACTTTCATAGTTTCAATATAGTCCATGATTTGATTATTTGGATCTGATAATGAGTTATAACATACATGTGTTGAAGGACGGGCCATTTCTTCAGAGAACTGGTGAGGGATGTGGTGCACAACTACATTTGAGAGTTGCTTGAATGCATCAAGATAAGTTGTCAGGATACGGCTTCCCAACACAACAAATTCCCGGCGCATATTAGCTTGAACATCTGGTCCTGGAAGAGACTGCCCAAGATCGTAATCGACCAAAGAATTTGCCGGTTTCACATTGTCCATGTGCAGTGAGTTCACTCTGTTGATGACACACATGTGGTGTACCCAGTGTATGGACTTGTTGGTTTGAGTGATAGACTGATGATGAGTCTGAATGTAAAAGTCCAGATTGTCAAATATGATTGAATATGTAGGAGGTGCACTAGATGCTGGATGTACTGGGGCAGCCAATGGAGCTACACCCAAATCAGCCATCTCTTCGTCAGTCAGAGTACTAAATGAGAAGACGTCCGGTGCATCAAACTCCTTTGCAGACTTCCCAGTTGTCTCTGTGGTGGAGCTTTGTGCCATGTCTTCAGGGAAAACAAAATGACTCAAGTTAAAATTACATTTGGATAAAAAAATTAAAAAGTCTAACACAAAGTTTTACATAAATTTAACATAAGAAATGGGTTACACAAACTAACCTGATGACAACTGGTCTTTGCTTTGCTTTTTGTGGAATGACTCCAAGTCCTTTTTTAAACACATCACCGGGCGCATGCAGTACTGGGCCATTTCTTTTTGTTTTCCAACTGCATTGGAGTGTGTTGTGCAGATGCCCAACTTGGCCAGTCGCTGGAAAGCTGCCTTTTTTGCTCCACCATAGAGCAACACCGAATTCACATAGTATGCAAGGGCGGATAAACGGTGTTCTCTTCCCCGTAAGGCTACCGAGGCTGCAGCACAAATGTGAGGTAGAGAGTTGTTAGCAATTTTGGAGATGATGCTGAACAAGAAAGGGGACAGCCGCTTCAGGTCATCATGCAACGCTTGAAAGGAAAATGTTTGCAGGTCCAGACCACTTGCTCTCCACAGCATGAAATTGTTTGGCTTGTTACAGAGGGCCACACAGTCAGCCTCCACAACCTCCAAAACACTGGCTTGTAAGTGGTCCATCAATTCTTTATGTCTTGATATCAGATTGGCTGCTGTGGCAAACTTCTGCTTTGCCAAATTTTCCACAATCCCAGCTATGTCAGATTGGCATGTCAGTGACCTCTTACAGTGACTGTCGTAGGTGATCGTAATCTGAAACATCAATAAAAAGGTTGTGTTACATGAAAATAGCTAGATTAAAAATGTACATTAGGTTCAGAATTAACATTAACAATGGCAAATACAGTAACAGTTACATTATGGGCTCAATGCAGTGAAGAGTCTTCATATCCTAGTTTGTGCTTCATGACCTTCTCTCTTATTGGCTTATTGTAACCAAGCCATGGCACATGTACAATTAGGCCTCAAGAAGAAAATAGCTTTATGTGGGCCACTTAGAAATACAGATTATAATGTAGATAACATGTGAATGCATTCAGTGCTGTTACTATGATCTTGCTCTATTACTTTTCCTTGGGGAAGAAAGATGTAAAGGATCAGAAATCATCCAATTAAATTTAAAAGATGAAAAATACACATATCCAAATAAATAAATATGAACCATTTACTTTACGAGGGAACTTTACTTTTTTTTTCCATTTACTTTACGCGGCCGTGGTGTAGTGGTAATGGCAGTCGTCCCCCGATCGGAAGGTTGGAGGTTCGAATCCCGGTTCCCCACACCATGTGTCGTTGTGTCCCTGGGCAAAACACTTAACCCCAAGTTGCTCCCGGTAGGACTGGAAAGGCGCCTTGCATGGCAGTCTACCGCTACCGGTGTATGAATGTGTGTATGAATGGGTGGATGGCTGGTATTGGAAAGCACTTTGGGGCTCCTCACAGGGGGCTAGAAAGCGCTATATAAATAAGCTCCATTTACCATTTCATATTTATTATATTTGTATAGCTACAACAAATTATATATTTATAACTTTATATGTATAATTAACATATACTATTTCTATGCCACCTCATGTATTTCAGCCTCATTATTCAAACTCAGTGTAATGCTAACCAAACTGACGCATTAGGACACAGACCCTCCTCATCTGCATAATGACGCAGAAATTAATAACTTAAAGAAAAAAAGAAGAGGCAAAAATATAAAAAAACAACACAACAAAATAAAAATTATTGAATGAAATTTATTATAAAGCTATAAAGACATTTAAAGATGCATAAATGCATCTATAAGAAAAATGGAAAAATGTATAGTAATGATGTTAATGTGTGTGTGTTCATACATACATCTATGTATGTTCATAAATAATTTCATGTGTATTTATTTATTGGGCCAATTATGTTTATGATTTTATTTCGGTGTCAGTTTTGGTACTCTTTATAACCGACCAATCACACATTCATTTTGCCATGGTCTATGACTACTGATTAGTCCTTAACTGATAATATTTGCTAAAATATCTCAAAATAAGCGTAAAAGATGTTGACGAACAATTTCTTATGTAATTTACATACCTCTGTTTTACTGCTTCTCTTTGGCACTGGCAAGTCGGTTGATCTCCTGGACTTCTTAACTGCTCTTGGAGTTTTAGAAGGTGTAGGCTCCCGGTCTCTTTTGTCAGTAGAGCAAGAGGCATCTTTCTCCTTTGGTATTAAGCACCAAATAGTCTGTAGTAATATTTTCAAGTCTTGTAAATTAAATTGTGGACCTTTATTAACTGGAGTAAATTGTTAAGCAAATCATTTAAATGTTCACATCATGTTGCACCGAGATACAGATAACGGAGCAGCCACATCAAAAACTCATTAAATATATAAATCAGGTATTTATTGATCAAAACAAAACAGACAAATGTTGCAATGAAGATTTAGTTGATACATTTACTGTGTACTTCAAGAGACGGTAAAGCTGAGAATAAATTGAGGAAAAACAAACCAAAAAAAAGTTTTTAACAAAAAGATAAACTGAACTGTTTCCTGTAATGGAGTGTTTTTCCTAGGAACGAAATTAAGGTCAGACTGGAAAACCCAACATGTATTTTTGTGTATTGTATTACCAAGATACGGTAAAAACACATGATTTTCCATGTACTTACCGTAATTAGTAAAACATTTGCAAGATTGTGATGTTTATTCTGAGAGTACTCTGAACTTAAACATTTCACAACATGTTCTGTGATGACAAATTAATAGTTTGAATCAAGAGGAGTAGACTGCACAGCGCAATATGATTGGATGTGTCGTGTTATAAAAGGTAGACTAGACACCAGACAATGTTACAGAAGATCTTCATAACAAAACATCTGTCCATAGAGGATTTTGGGTAAGCACTTCATTTTCTGTTTCTCTCATCTCATCAGGACTCTGGTCTGGAATTCATCTTCACCCCCATTAAACATTCACTTATTGGTGAAAAGGTGAGCTATGTAAAATGCATTCAGACCAATTTCTTCCCTGTAGTTCTAAATTTAATGTTTGGGTTTGAATTTATTTAAAGAAATGATCATTTTTACTGCTTACCTTTTTTCAACATGCACTGAATAATAATAATAATAACAATAATAATAATGAATTTAATTTATAACACACTTTTCATTAATGAAAATCTCAAAGTGCTACAAAGTGCAACAGAATTAAATGTCAATAAAACAAGTAATAAAACAAGTAAAATCACTAAAAGCACTGAAGATTTTTGTAAGAATTACAGTTTGTTTATTTTTGTTGTTGTCAGGTTTATCTAGAAACATGAAACACTCAATATTACTTCATTTGCTGCTCTTCTTGCCAACACACTCTGCTTCCACTTACCGTAAGTATGCTGCAACATATATATTACTGTGGAAACTAGACTTGTTTAATGACAATGATTATTTCAATAAAGGAGGTAAAATGTGCAATAGTAATTGGAAGTCATGGGGAATAAAACAAACAGAAGGTAATAGTCATTTATTTGAAATAAGTTTTTATTATTGAGAGAAATGGTTTGCTCAAACAAACAAAAGCAAATACCATCTCTTCAAAGTTACCTGAATAGGTTCAGGTTCTTTGTGACCCTCATCTGCGTAAAGTTAGTACAGTAAATAGATGGATGTACAGAGTTTGGACGTTTGTGACTGTGCAGACTACACATGCCATAATAAAACTTTCATTTGAAAGGAGGATTTTAGACATACAGTACCACCAGAGAGACA
>JBBPBX010014838.1:25386-35561 GCA_038048925.1 Garcialebias charrua | reverse complement strand
AATAATGTTTTTGTTGATTTTTTTTTTTTCAAATGTGTTTTTGTTGATTTTTTTCTTCTTCAAATGTTGTGTTTTTGTTGATTTTTTTCTTCTTCAAATGTTGTGTTTTTGTTGATTTTTTTGTTGTTGTTTTTTGTTGTTGCTGTTTTAAAATGTTGTTCATTTACACCTCAGGGCCTCCGTATCAACGGCCTCTGAGACGCTGCATTTCGTTCTCACCTGAGGGGGTTGCATCTGGAAGGGGGAGGCGGTGGAGGAGGCGGTGGAGGAGGAGGAGGAGGGGGAGGAGGCGGCTGTGGGAGAGGAGCAGGAGGCGGGGCCACCCCAGGCGATGGGGGAGGAAGGTCTGTGGTGGCTGCCGACTCCCTTTGGGTCTCCTGGAGCTCGACGACTGAGGAGATGAAACACACAAAACATCTGGATGATCATCATCATCATATCCTTTTTCATTACCATCTTCATCATCCTCTTCACCTTTTACAAAAACCACCTCTTCATATCTTGCAGACATGTTGTGTTCTTTGTTTCGTTGTTAAAATAATTATACTCCCTAACGTTCAGGCTTTTAGCCAACACACGAACCAACGCCGTGCATCAAGAAAAAGAACGCTATTGTTCCGCTTTTTATCACTCGCCACTGAAAGGCCAACAATGACGTCTGTGTACGTGTCTGTTAGCAAAATATCTCAGGAACCACGGGACAAATGTGAAGTAAACTTGCAGGACAAAATTCTTTAATAGACATCTATAACAGATTAACTTTTAGAGTCAGCCTGGTTCAAGATGGCTGCCCCAGCAAACTGCCTGTAGAAAACAGGAAAATGGCCACAGCGCAGTCAGTTTTACAGATCTTCACCTTAAGTTTGTAAGTCGATCTCAGTTTAGAACAGGCGGCGGGCGATATGCATTCCTTCATTGATGCTTTTAATTAGCAGCTGAAGTCAGCTGATCACATGACCTCATTAGAAGCCTTGAACAGATGCTGCACGTGGAGAACTCTGCACGTTTCCTGCAGCAGACGGGTCCACAATGTAATGACATGAGCCCATCCGTTAGTAACCATCAGTTGGTAATTAGTTTGTTTACTAACCTTAAAGGGCACTAAGATGATGGGGGGGGGAGGGTATCGGGGCAGAGCAGGACAAAAATCAGGTTCTATCATGAAGAAGTTTCCGTGTTGGTGCAAGAAAAACACTACGTTCATACTGCAGGTCTCAAGTCTGTGTTCCTTCACATCACAATGTAAACGTGACCGCCATCAGATTCCAGAGTTGACAGTCCAAGGTTCTGAAGCGACCCGCAGAAGAAGACGTGACATCACACGAGCACGCCGTGTGTACAGAAGGCAACATGGATGCTGCACGTTAGCGTGCGTGGATCAAGTCCGAAGTTGCTGTGCAACCAGAACTGATTCGGTTATTATCTGATCGATTGATCCAGTTGAACCTGCCTCCTCCTGCCTGCTCAGGTGCAGGGACCGGAGCGACTCTAACCATGAAACAAACTCAAGTATCAGCCCTGTCACGTCAGTAGAGATACGGCCCAACACCAACGTTGATATCAAATGTTGCCGTAGATCAGGGGTCTGCAAACTTTACGATCAAAAGAGCCATTTTTGCACCTTCGCTCACTAAATTAAACGTGGCCAGAGCCGCTACAACTGTAGTTATCAATTGGTGGCCCATGGGCCGCTTTGTTGGAGGGGGGTTTTGTGGCCAGTAGGGGCCACACAATAAAAAGCTAAAACTATATAATTATTATTTTTAACATTCAATTATGTTAAAACAAAAGAAAAACCAGATTCTTGTAAAAAAAGGGGAATAACAATTTATTTTTACCAATTATATATATTTTTAAAAACTATGCAGACCTGTGATTTATTTTTTTATTTTTTTGTGGACAAAACAATTAAGTATAGAAATAAAGCATAAAGTTAAAATGAATATGTTTTGCTTTTCGCATCAGTTCTAGTATTCACACATTTGCAAAAGAAATGACCAAAGGAAGAAAAAAAAACTGAAATATGAAACTATTGATATAGCTTTTTTGTTGTTGTTTTTAATAACAACCAATAAATTTCAGTTTTATGTCAGTTCTGGTCAAAGTTTGAAAGAGCCGCTGCAGAGGGACCAATGTGGCTCTAGAGCCGCAGGTTGCAGACCCCTGCCGTAGATCCTCAGATGTCCAGGACACGACAAAATAAATAAATAACTGGACTTGTGTCCTTTAGCTGAAGACACGTGAAGTTCTGTGATTTAACCTGCATGACGCTGGTGTCAATATCATCGATATTTGGATCAGTCCACCTTCCTCTACGTCACTGAGCCTATGGAATGCAACCTCACCGTTCAGGCTGAGGTCGAATTACAACAAAATCTTGTTTGTCGTGTTCAAACAGTCAGACTGAGTTTTAAAAAATCTGATTTGGACCACTTTGGCTTGGAGAGTGAATGTAGCCTATAGATGAATCTCAGCTACAGCCACAACAAGTTTCAGCTCAACATCTGTAAGATTAGCTGAGTTACAGCCATTTGTCTGTTTTCAAACGTCACTTGGTTGTGGTGGACATCTTCAACTGGTTTGACTCCAAAATCTTATCAAGGACTTCCTGTTCTTCTTCTTCCAGTGGTGTTTTATGGCGGTTGGCAAACAACTAGTAAGTGCATTACCGCCACCTTCCAGAATGGAGTACGGACCAGACGGCTTAGAACACAACACAAAACACACAGGCGACCTAGAACACCCCAACAAACCAAAACCCACACAAAATCCCTAAAGTGGACAAATAGAAAAAAGCAAAACAAACAAACAAACAAAAACAAACAAAACAAAAACAACCAGGAACACTTGTTCACATCGAAGACATGGGTAGAGACACCCCACACCCAGACGCACCCTCACCCCGACTCAATTCATCACGAACACTCTCCCATGACAACTCCTTCACGCCAAAGAACCTCGAAGCAGCCTGCACTATGATTTTGATGTTTTCAGTTTTAGACGTCGCCTGTTCAGAGCAGTTAATAACAAAAGCAACGAACGGAATCAACCGTTCGATCATAACAGTACCCTGACCACGGTCAGGAACGCATGGAATTTCAACAATAGACGGCGAAGAAACATCCCTCTTGACCACACGAACCGCTTCTGCGTACGAAAGATTCCTATCAGTTGTAACTTTCTGAATTTCAGCAGCAGCTTTTCGATCCACACAACCAGCATAAGCTGCAGAATGACCACCACCACAATTACAACACGACAGCTGAGTCACACCACAATCATCATAATCATGGTCCCCCCCACACTTACTACAACGACGCTTACTCCGACAAACAGCAGCGATATGCCCAAACCTCTGACACTTAAAGCACCGAAGAGGCGGTGGTACATAAGCCTGCACACTAAAACACAAGTACCCAACCATGACCTTAACCGGCAAAACACTGTCCCGGAAACACAACAGGACAGACGTACTATCCACCTTCACCCCATCTCGATAAGCCGGTAAACGTTTCAAAGTCTCAACATCCCCACCCTTAATGCACTTCTGCAAGACCTCCAAGTCCTCTTTAACAGGAATCCCGGAAATCACTCCTCTGGAACCTCTCACTTCCCCCACAATCTTCCTATCCACCACCACTCTACCACACACAGACTGCAAACCCAAAGCCACGTCCCTCTGCTCAGCATGTCGACAAACTAGCAGGAGATTGCCATCCCACAACACCTTAGCCACTTCTACGACGTCAGCCACAGCGCGTTTCAGACCCTTCGAAAAAGCCACAGGGCTTACCCCAAGCAAACCCCGGCCCGCCGCAAACCGCAACACAACTTTACACTTTTCCAGCAGCACCTTCTTCCTACCGTCAACACCGTCGTCAGCAACCTCAAGACACCGTTTACCCGAAGCCAAACCCTGTCCGTCACCCCCACTACTACTAGCCATCGTGGTCCGCTCACAAACCAGATTATGCCACCACCGCGTCCATCCTCTCAGCCTTCGTCTTGAACTACCTGCAGGGCGTCCGAATCAGGACTTCCTGTTGCTGTAGTTCACGACCTTTGACCTCTCGTGTTGTTTTTCACCTCTTTTCTCCAGCTCCTCGTTCTTCTTCTCTGCCCGCTGCAGTCGTCCCTCCGTCTCCTTCTTCTCCACCTCCAGAAGCTCCAGCTGTCTCTGAAGGTCCTCCAGCTGTTTCTTCACAGTGCTGTCCTCCAGCTGGGCCTCCAGGCTCTGCACCTACACACACACACACACACACACACACACACACAGAGAATGACCGACAGCTCGGCTAAAGGCGGTCAGATTCTTTATCCAAAGCGTTGCACTGAATTTTGAAGCAAATCAAATTGTTCTGGTCTTGAAGGTCAACAAGGTGCCATTTAAAACCAAAAACTGCTAAGATGTTGGTTTTTTTTAGCACTTTTTTTATTGTTCCTGAGATACAACTCAGCAAATTTCTTTGTCCTGCAGGAGAAACACGTCTAGTAGAAAATATGTTCTGAAGAATTGAAAAAGTTTTCCACTTTTTTATGTAAATAAACCGAAGAGCTGCTAAAACAAATACTTCAGAACAAAAGGGCAGCAAGATGCAGCTTCTTCAAATGTGTCACTGCTTGGGTTTTGTTGTCACCACTTTTTAAACGTGTTGCTTTCAGGTGCAGCACGAAGAGAATCTGAATAAATAAGCAGCTAAAAACACGCAGAGGAGCCGAAGAGGCAAAGATCTGAAGAGTCCAAAAGAATCTGGACAGTGTTTTCAGGCAGTTAATCAGCAAACCTTTGTTCCTAAACATCCAGGTTTGTGGTTTTATTCTGCTGTGTTGTCACATACGCTGGTGAAGATTGTGTTATCCAGGACATGGTAAATTCAAAAAAGTTCAAGACAAAAACAACTGGACTTTATTAAATAAAGTCCAGTTGTTTTTGTCTTGAACTATTTTGAATTTGTGTGTTGTCCTCACAGTTTGTTTCTGCTGCCCCCAAGAGGCCACATACTGCAATTACATCAAAAACGTCAAAAACTAAAATGGAAAATGGACTTTACTTATGGTTTATATATCACCTTTCTATCTAATCAAGGTATTCAAAGCGCTTTACAACACAACTTACCCATTCATACAGCACTCTACTAGATCCATACAAAGAATATTCAGTGTTTTCACGTTCATACACCGATGGGACACACATCAGAGGCAATGAGGGGTTCAGTGTCTTACCCAGGGACACTTCGGCATGTGATTGCTAGTGGACTCAAACCCCCAACTCTCGCATTGGAGGACGACTGCTCTAACCACTCAGCCACAGCCGCCACATTAAAAATACATTTGTGGCCAAACTGAGGAATTAGTTCACAAAATGCATTCTAAGGCAACATCACTCTGAGAAAATGGACTTTAATTAATATCTGCTGCCATGACTCATGAGCAATCATATATTTCCACTGCCTGTGTGTGTTCTGTGTGCTTTGGCTTGTCTGTTAGCAAAATATCTCATGAACCAGAGGACAAACTTCAATGAAATTTTCAGAAAGTAACCAACGGATGTGTCTTTGTTTCTATGGGGTGCCGTTTGTAAAGTTACACAGTCAAAAATTAACAGCAATATTTTGGTTTATTTAGCCTTTCATGAGAAAAACTTTTTTTTATTATAAATATTTAGCTTGGAAATTAAATATTTAATTTACACCTAAATATTTAGTTTACTAACTAAATATTTAACTTGCAAGTTAAGAATTTAGTTTGTAAACTAAATATTTAGTTTGTAAACTAAACATTGAGTTTGAAACCATGACATTTATAAATGTAGGAATAACATGGTGAAAATATGACTTTGAAAAAAAAATATTTTTTTCTTATTAAAGGCTAAATAAACCAAAATATTGCTGTTAATTTTTGACTGTGTAACTTTACAAAAGGCACCCTATATATTTTTACAACTAATTTGTTTTTAAGTACCGTAAATAATTTCAAGATGGCCGTCACTGATAATTGTCATAAGTTGCTAAAACTCGGTCATTTTCAGATATTCCATTAAAATTTGGTGTGGTAGTAGCTGAGTGTGCTGTTTTATATAATTTACAGTAAATGTTTCAATCATCCTTTTATATAAATGTGAAGTTATGTATGGTACGGAATAAAAAATTAGAGTTTTTAATTGTTTTTGCATCTACGTGTCTAGCTGAAATGTTAAATTTTCTCTCAGTTGGACTAAATCTAGAAAAATACGATGCAAGCATGACGGATCCAAAGCATCGAGGCTGAGGAGAAACAAATGTTTGAGGCTTTACCTGCTGCTGATGCTGCAGACGCTCCTCCTCCAGCGTTTTGGTGATGACGGCGACGTCCTCCAGAGCTTTGAGCAGCAGGACGCTGGGCTCAGCGCTCTGCAGCAGCAGCATGCTCTGCCTGTTGGCCTCCTTCTGCTTCACCAACATCTGAACGACACCAAGGAGGAGGAGGTGAAGCTGAGCAGCTGGAGAGACGTCTAAATAAATTTCATTTTATTTTATAGATATACTTTTTACACTTTTATACTACTATGCAAAAAACTCAGGACAGTATTACACTTTTGTTATTTCATTTTATGCTTATGTTTATTAAATGTTTAGTGTTTTAGTGTTGGTGTAACTTTTCATACTTTCATACTACTACTATGCAAAAACTACTATGCAAAAACTCAGGACAGTATTACACTTTTATTATTTCATTTTATGTTTATTAAATGTTTTAGTGTTTAAATGTTTACTGTTGCACCGAGGGACAGAGAGAAATGCAATTTCAATCCTGTGTATGTCCTGTACATATTGCAGTTTTGACAATAAAGTTGACTTTGACTTGACTTTGATCAACTCTGGAGACTGCGTCCTTTCAGAACAGCAAACGCCACAGAGCGGTCAATTCAGCCACACGCTTATCGTCTCGTTGTTTTATTGTTCAACGTTCACGCGGCCGTTTCCTCTTTCTAGTTTCTCCTGGACATTTTGTATCATTTTCCTCACGATCAATAATTTTACTTTCTCGGGTGTCAAAATGTTTATGTCATTCAGGAGAAGGGTGCAAAGACTTTTGGTTTATGTAAATTTGACTGTTTTTAAAATACTGTATTCAACTTTTTGGTTTCCTCAAATGAATTTTAAAATTTTAGCCGCACTTTTAAATGTTTGCATTGCTATTTTCAGGTTTGAGCATAAGTTTTAACAATTCTAGTACTGATTTAATTTTTAATTGCTGTTGAGCTATATATTATTAAGCAATAAATCTGCTCACGTTTTATTTGAAGTACTATTTCTCAAATTTTAACTTTTAGCTACTTTTTTGGTGGTTTTAGCATTTAGCTATGAATTTGATAATTTTAGCTAAATTTACATTTGAGCTACTGTTTTGGTGGGTGTGGTTTTTAACTTGGCTTTAACTAATTTTAGTTTTCTGCTATGGTTTTCCTCATTTGAACATTAAGCTATGAGTTGTAGTTAATTTCAGTATTTATCTATTAATTTGCTAATTTGAGCATTTAGGTAGGAATTTGCTAATTTGAGCATGTATCTATGAATTTGCTAATTTGAGCATTTATGAATTATCTAATTTGAGCATTTAGCTACAAATTGAGCATTAAGATATGAATTATCTAATTTGAGCATTTAGCTATGAATTATATAATTTGAGCATTTATATATGAATTGTCTAATTTGAGCATTTAGTTCTGAATTGGCTAATTTGAGTATTTAGCTATGATGTTGCTGATTTAAAATTTTAGCTACCAATTTGATGGTTTAAACGTTTAGCTACAGTTTTGATAGTTTGCATTTAATTTTGAATTAGCTAAATTTAGCATTTGGCTATGGCTTTGCTAATTTTAGTTTTTAGCTACAGTTTTGCTAATTTTAGCAACAGTTTTTGAAAACTTCAAATTTTGCTATGAATTTGCTCATTTTCCGCATACAGTTTGTTCATACAGTTAATCTTAGTTTTAGTGGTTTTAGCTTCAGTTTTACTCGTTTTAACTTTGACAATTCAAAGTTGAACCGTCCTTCAGCGCCCAGCCGTCACGCTGCGTTCCCACAGAAAACGCAGTCTTTTCCAGTTCTAACCACGTTAGCTTGATAGAAAACAGGACGCCAGTTTTGTTTCATCATGAACCAGAAGATCTTGACGCCTGAGCAGCATCGTTTGGGTTTCTGAGCTCTTTTCTTCACCTCGTGTGCGTAACTCTCAGCTTTAACTCGGAGGTTTTGCTCCAAGTCCAGCTGCTCCTTCATCCCGTCGTACTCCTGAGCTGCCATCATGGAAACTGCAGACAAAAACACAAAGCAAACAGTTTTGTTCAACGTATACTTCCTGTTTTGAGTTGCTGTTTTTCTCGTTTGGGCTCACCTCTGTTGAATCTCTTGATGGTTTTGCTCTGCTTCTCGACTGTCTCACAAAGTTCCTTCATCTCCGCTTGATTCTTCTCCGACTGGCCTCACCAAAGAGATGATTGGAACGAAGACGGAAGGACAATTAAAAACGGGTTAAACTAAAATACGATGACTAGAAGACGTGTGGATCCATCTGTGCTCTCACCTGGAGGCTCAGCTCTTCTATCTGTCGCTGCTGTTCATGAATCTGACAGACAAACTTCTTCTTCTCCTCCAGCAGATTGTTCACCGTCTGCCGCAGCTCTGGTGGATCAAACATTTAGTTTCAATTAACAGATTCAAAGCTCACTTTGTTCAGGATGTAATGTCTAAACGCTGCCGTTTCACAGGAAGTTCATGAACAGAAAATCTCCGTCCTGACGGTGAGAGTTCAGATGAATTAAAATATATATATATTTAAAAGACCAAACAAATTCAGCTGCATTTAGAAGGTACAAAAAGTTCTCTACTTCAGGAGAGCTCTGAATAATTTTCAGATTAAATACATTTTTAAAAGAAAAGTCAAAATGAGGAGAAAGAACAGGAGGATTCAGGAAACTGAACAAAAACTGAACTACTCGCTCAGATAAAAGACGAGTTCAGGCACACACAAAAAGCCAAAGAAGGCCAAACAAAACAGTTTGGAGGAAAACTAAACTAAAGTGAACAGAACGACAAGAGAAACTAAATTTTCTGTGCAGATATGACAGCTGAAGCAGCTGAAAGAGCTGCTGAAGCTTAAAGAAGCATAGCTAAAAAGAGCAAAAGGGTAACTAGCGGTAGATGCTATAAGTCGCAAAAGCTAAAAAAGAAGTAAAAGAGTAGCTAGAAGTAAAAATAATTAATTCAATCTTTATTTATACAGGCTAGCCTTGTTGAGCCATGGGGACTCAATTACAAGAGGGACCTTTCTCACTCACACCCAGGGTCAATTTAGAGTTACCAATCAGCCTAACATGCATGTTTTTGGACTGAATTAAAGGGCTATCTTAAAGTTACAATTAATAAGAAAGTAGCTAAAAGTAGCTAAAGAAGACAAAAACAGAGCCAGTAGCTGAAGCAGATTTTAAAGAGAACAACGTGTTTGAAAGACTAAGAGATTTGAATGTATTTCAATGGGAAAAAATGAAAATAAAGTTAAATATTGTGGAAAAGCATTAAAGTTACCAAAAAAAAGGTCAAGTCACAGTACCCATCTTCTGAATGCGCCGAACATTTTGATGTATGAGCTTTGTCCTAATAGAACAAAGTGTGCAGAAGTAGTTGGACTGAAAAATCGTAAAAATAAAAACAGTGCGATGTTGACTCAGCGTTCTCTTTATTTTACTGGGACACGTTTCTGCTGATTTTGCAGGTGGGAGGGAAATCATCTGCGAGTCGTACCTTTCACCTGTAGCTGGCACTGAGTGACGGTGTCCGGGCTGTTGTCCGCTGCGTCTCCGTCAGCGTCCAGCGGGACGCAGTCCGAGATGCTGGGAAGCAGCTCGTCCAAACACGGCCGTGACGTCAGGCTCAGATACTTCAACTTCCTGTTCTCACAGTTCAGCTGGACGTAAAGACAGCAGAGGTGCAAGGTGAGATCGTTACTGAAGCCAGGGACTGTGCTGCGTCCACCTTTAAAGATTAAACTTTGATATAGTCACAGAGTTCCCAGAGGGAGCTCATTAACACCAAGATGATGTCATCAGCTGGTGTTCGACTGTTGGCCCTGAGCTCCTGCTGATAACAAAGCATTGATCAGTGTCTGTGCGTGTGTGTGCATTTTTGTTTCAGGTT
>JBBPBX010014838.1:0-24764 GCA_038048925.1 Garcialebias charrua | reverse complement strand
ATATATATATATATATATATGTAGTGCAAAATGATTTATAGTTAAAACATGATGTCAGTGCAGCTTTAATCCCTTTATTTTCCACCGACTCTTGTTTCTTTTGTCCACGTTTTTTCGGCATTACTCACAGTACTTCTGGTCTGGCGGATACAAAAGTTTATTTTTATTTTTAATGACTATCAAAACTTGACAGTTATATTAAAAGTGCAAAAACAATAACACTATTTGTCATTATCGTCCCAAAAGTTACATTTCAGTGCATAAATAACCCGTGCTGGGTGCTGTTATGCCTCATCCTCACCTAAAGCATATTGCGCTTCCAAAAATCTCCAAATGCACTGTACTGGCTGCTTGTCAACAGATGACTGTCCTCATCTAACGCGTCTGCAGTGGGAGGAGCGTGTTGGTCCTCCTCTTCCGCTCCGGTGTTTGTTTATTTCCGGTCTCAGAAAAGTGGCAGACGCAATACGAAGAATTGCCTTGTTGTACTTAATCTACAAAGCAGCAACACGCAGACGCCGTGCACAACGACGATTCTGGATTCACCCCACATGAGAGGCGTCATGAATTCAGTGAATTTCACCATCTGATGATCCAAGAGCTGCGCGCAGACGAGGAGCGCTTTCAGCTGTACTTCCGTGTCACCCGCGCCCAGTTTGACGACCTGCTGTAAGTTTCTCCTTCATGTTTACCGCGGGATTTTTTTCATCTGTTAAACGTTTCGCACGGTGCCCACCTAATTCCGTCCCGTCGTCGTGGCGTGATCACATGGCAGAGTCTCTCCTGATTGGTCCTGATTGTTTGCTGCTGGGCAGCGAGCTGAATCTAGCTGTGGAAGCATGGAATGGCGTGCTTCCACATCTGCGCATCCGAGCAGCACAGTCGCTGCTCGGATGCGATGCTGGAGTAGAAAACAGCTGCTGCTCACTTTCGCGCTGCTTGCATGCTGTGGATGCGCCGCGACACGACCCGCTGCTCCAAGATTCGCGTCCCCATAGACTTCAATGTAAAATGGCTGTTTCGGCTGCGCGAGATGCGTGCGGTGGGGAAGTAGCATTAGAGTTTAGGGTGACCCAGTTTAGACTCCAGCAACTTCAAAGCTACTCCCAGATAGCATCATGTTTGCAGAGCTTATCAGTAAAATCCATCTCTGTGTAATTATTAACCCTCAAATAAATACCTCTTGCCAAGCCTACAGTATGTTGCTCTTTGTGCAGCACGGGAATCACCTGTTGCTCCTAAACATGTTGCTCCATATAGTATGTGTCGTAATGCAGTTGTTTTAACCTTGAACCCAATGGTGCAGGCAGACCACAGGGAACTCAGGTAAAAATAAATAACTATTTATTTTAACCCCAAAACAGAAACACTGATGAGACAGCAAAACTTACTGTATTTTTCACCCTATAAGTCATGGTTTTATGCATAATTTATATGCCCTGTGACTTATGCCAAAGCGATGTGTTTATGGATTTTTTCCCATATTTAGAAACTAATTGTTGGCTGAGATATGACAGTTCCCTTTCAGTCAATCCACTGCGGTGCAACAAAATGACTATGGAAATTGCGCCACCGCGCGTTTCACCTGAAGCAATACAATCACGCCTTTTAAGGCAGGTAAGCATCAGCGTCAGCAAGGAGGTTCTGCCCTCCTTGCATAAAAGACGATGACGCGCAACGTACGTCCTCTTTGTGCACTTCACCTCACTTCACACACCTGAACGTCATAAGACCGCCTCGCGTGACTGAACTGCTCGACTGGAGGTGAGCCTGCTCCCTGCCCAGAGCGTCACAGAGGACTCCCTGCGAGCACTTTGTTTAGTGGACGCTAACCTAGTGTTGTCGACTTATTTTTTTTAAGTCTTTTTCTGCTGTTTCACAGTCCAGTTAGTGTGACGCTAACTGCGCCACACCTAGCCTGCTAAGCTAACAGAGCTAACAGGCTAGCACCACAAACAGCGCAGCGAGAGGATTTCTTACCACGTTTAGCGGGTGCTAACTGGTTTTTGCTCTGCGTCTCTTCTCGGCCATGGCTCCTGAGAGAAGCAAGAGGAAGTCGAAGAACTCCAACAAGGCCAGCAGACCAGCGAGCCCCGGCTCCCGGCCCTGCTCCAGCGAATGTGGCTATTTTATCTCGGCGGCGGACACCCGCGAGGCCTGTCTGATTTGTCTAGGAATGGTCCACGCGAAGACGGCTTTGGACTCCCCAGAATCTTGCCCTCACTGCAGCCAGCTGCATGAGACAGTGCGAAGGAGGTGTGTGGACTTTGTGGTCAAGGCCATGGGCAGATCGAGAACCGCTCCTCTCAGAGACTCTCACGCCTACAGCAGAGCTAGAGGCGGACGAGATGGAGGACAGCAGCGCCTTGGACTGGGGCAAAAAAATGGACATTGTCGCGCCCGTGGGGGACTCCACGGTAGATTACGACACGAGGGACTTGTTGAGGGCTGAGAAACTGTCGCTCACAGCCTCTGGCGAGCTGTCGGACGACGAGGCAGACAACGAGGAGGAGGGAGAGGATGAAGACTTCTCCCAAAGCCCGGCGGCAGGTCAACCAGAGGCAGACGGGTCTAACCCCGCTCTATTCAAGCTGTGTCGCAGAGCTACGGAGGCATTGAAGATAACTTTGCCCAAGCCTCCACCTCGACAACAGGTAAAGAGGCTGGCGGGGAACTACTTTTTTGCCAAGCAGCAATCGGCCACGAGGCACAGGATGCCCATCTTTCCTGACTTCCACACGGCGCTAACACGCTCCTGGGCTGAACCAAGAGCCCCCCTGACACTGCCTCTCTCCCAGTTTCTGGACGTCGAGGGCATGGAGATGGCTGGCATGGCTCACATTCCCCAGATGGACGAGACTTTGGCGGAGCATTTGGTCCCCAGAACATCAGGTTCCAAGCCCACACTGCCCAGCAAAGCCTGCCGTGTTTCAGCTCTCCAGCTGGAGAAGAGCTTTTGCGCTCAGGCCCTCGTGGTCCACGCCATGAATGCTGCAGCGATGTTACAGGCCTTCCAGGCCGAGAAACTGCAGGAGCTCCAGCAGACCACCAACAAGAAAAAAGGCGGCCGAGGTTCTAGACGAGGCCCGCAGGGCGGCGGACTTCATCCTTTGCCTCACCGGTTCTGTAGCCATCGCCCAAGGGAGAAGTATGGCTGAGATAGTAATTACTCAACGTCATTTGTGGTTGACACTCACTCACTGACCTCCCTGAAGGCTAGCGCTCTCCGTTCCTCCACCACCCCATCGAGCTCTCTGGACTGTTTGGCGGGGCCCTGGAGAGGATCCAGAGCAGACTGGATCAGAGGAGGAAACAGGAGGAGGCCCTGTGTGAAGGTATGCCCAGAAAACATTGTATGCAGCCCAGAGACTCGAGTGGACAGAGAGGCCCACAGTAGTACCATCGCTCCCTCACTCGATGCCCGATGCATAAGAGACCGATGCTTGATGGGGAGCAGCGGTTGAAACCCACCCCAGAGCAACATGAGCACCCTTCTCAGGCGGGTCAGGCCTGGTCGAAGCACAGGTTCATTCCACGTCAAGCGGGCCAACCCAGAACTTCCTCCACGGGCCGTGACAGAAAGCAGGTCAGCCTGAGCAGGAGCTACTTCTCCACCTTTTCAGGCATATCCACCCAGAGGGAAAAAGGAGAGTCGAACTTTTATTGCCAGTAAATGTGCTAAAGAAACCACGACTAACTGGCCCAGAACGTTTAATCACACAAAATCACTCGAATGTTTGTGTAATAAAGAGAAACTGTTGTTCAAACATGACAATAAAGTCTCAAAATGTCCCAAATGTTCTGTGTCCCGACTTAGCATTAAAGGTAAAACCCTACCATTTTTTAATGAAAAATGTGTCAATAAAGAGCGAGGGGAGCTAGGGCATTCAGTTGGCCAACCCCTCTCTAATAAGACACAATCAATCAGGGGGCCCAATGAGCCCACGCGGGGGCAGAGGCCTGTCTCTCACAGGCAGACTCTCAACCTCCCACGGAGAGACAGATGAGCCCTGAGTCGAACAGGTTGGGAGGGGCCACTCACTCACTCACCCCCACCCCACCTGAGACATGTAAAGCCCACGGTGAACATGCCCTCCAGACTCCCTACGCAGGCAGAAGTCTGGGCGGCGTGCAGCTCGGGTCACTGGGTCATGTTGACCATAACTCACTGTTCATTCATTCAACCTTTATTTATACAGGCTAGCCTCGTTGAGTCACGGGGACTCATTTACAAGAGGGACCTGTCTCACTCACACCAAACAACCATCCACTCTCACACTCACACCTAGGGTCAATTTAGAGTCACCAATCAGCCTAACAAGCATGTTTTTTGGTCTGTGGGAGGAAACCGGAGTACCCGGAGGAAACCCACGCATGCACGGGGAGAACATGCAAACTCCACCCAGAAAGGCCCCGGACCGGGATTTGAACCGGCAACCTTCTCGCTGAGAGGCAGCAGCTCTACCAGTTGTGCCACCGTGCTGCTGTTACAGGCTGCAATAGACCTTTTACCAGTTGACGTCATCGCGCATGCGCACTCGCTTTTTTCGAGACTCAACCGGAAGCACGGGCACGCAACTGGAGTGTTGTCAGTACTGGCAACGGTCGCGTTGGAGAAATAAGACTTTTATTGTGTTTATAATTGTTTCAGGCAACTTCAACGAGTAAAAGAAGAAGGTGTGACTTGTTCGTTTTACAACGTCCCTCTGGGAAAGTCGAGTAGAGCGACTAAAAGAAGGAAGATGAGGAGGAAAACTGTACCACCGCCGGCTTGTACCGGCAGGATTTCCCCCCGGCACGATGCATCAACGTGTGTGCGTTTTTTATCTGGCATGGACATTAATGATCCAAGCTCCGTGGATTACGTTCCTACATTACATCTTGGATATGGGAAACAGACAGGGCGGAGAACGATCTCCCGCAGCTACTGGACAGCTGCTAAGCTAGCAGCAGCTAGCTAGTTCGACGAGACCGTTGTTCTTCGGTCTGCGTGTGTTGGGGTTTCGGCCTGTTTTGACCTGCGACATGCAAAGAGATTCTTCCTTCAACCCCACTGAAGAGCAGGTGAGTGGAATGTCAAAACGTTTGATAAGCCAACCGTTAACCGAATCTTCTAAAATCATTAAGCTACCAGTAAATGCATGATTTTTTGAGCCGGGACTTAGTGGCTCTGCCTGGGTGAAGGTTCAGGCAGCCCCGCCGCGCGCACGGTTCATCTGTAGCCAGGACTTAGTGGCTCTGCCTGGGTGAAGGTTCAGGCAGACCCGCCGCGCGCACGGTTCATCTGTAGCCAGGACTTAGTGGCTCCTGGCTGGGTGAAGGTTCAGGCAGCCCCCGCCGCGCGCGCACGGTTCATCTGTAGCCAAAAAAAGCAACCCTGTAGACAATGTGTATGGCCGTGCGGTTTTCCTCCTCTCGTGTCCGCGGCACAATGTTCAGGCGTTTTGACCAGCGGTTGTTCACTATTTTAAGAAAACAAGCTTCTAAATTACAACTCGCTATCATTACGAAGCTCCTCGACCCCTTGCTGAGCCCCTACATCCGGTTAGGGCTTTTTGCCATCCAATCAGAACGCTCGTTTCAGGCGAGCTTTGCGTGATGACGTCAACTGGTAAAAGGTCTATTCTCCAAACGGTCACCACCTTTCTCCGGGGTGATTACGTCAGCAATATCACAGGCACGCGCTCCTGTTCTGAGAGAGGAAATTTGCTCAATGCTGCAGAAAGGTGAGCAGACGTCACGTCACTCCTTGAGTCCTGTCTTATTTATCACTCGTCCTCCTCTCAGCTGCAAGTAGGAGGAACTTCTCCTCAGCTCCGTGTGAGCACCTCAGTCCAGTTTCTGTCAGGCACGCTGGTGTCAGGTTTCACAGCCGCCGTAGCACGTGACCCGCATAGAATCAAGTCTTTTTTTATCACTCCCCGAGACGCATTGAGCAGAGGAAATAAAATAAAATTACAGTACTACAGAAAATGACAAAAAAGTAATGCAAAATAATTTGGAGAAAGTAACTTTAATCTGATTACTGGATTTTAAATAGCAACGCGTTAGATTACTCGTTGCTGAAAAAAGTGGTCCGACAAGAGTAACGCGTTACTTTGTAACACGTTAGTGACATCACTGCCTGAAGGAAGGGAACAAGGTGCAACACATGTTTGCCCTTCCAATGCCCAAGCTCGGTGAAGTGCATGTAGAGGACGTATGTTGCGCGTCATCATCTTTTATGCAAGGAGGGCAGAGCCTCCTTGCTGAGGCTGATGCTTACTTGCCTTAAAAGGCGTGATTGTGTTGCTTCAGGTGAACCGCGCAGTGGCGCAATTCTCATAGTCATTTTGTTTTACCTTGTTCCCTTCCTTCAGGGAACATGAGTTATGGTGCATAACTTTCAGTTTTCATTCATTCTGAATCAAAATATTAAACATTACCATTTTCAGCTGCTAGGTGGCACTAGAGCAGTATGGCATACCACTGGGTCATGTAATAGGTCAAAGTGGCTATTAATGACACAATCAGCTTGCCATAGATTTCCACCTTTGTCCAGCTCACCTGGAGCAACTGTCAAATCAGCTTCATTTTGCTGCGCCACCCTGGCGAAATGCAGCTAATTTGACCATTGAAGTGCATTTATTGATGGTGGGCGCCAGACCGCCAGGGAGCGCTAATGCGCTAATCCGCTTATAGCGTACCTAAACAATTTGTTAGCTTTACAGTGGATTGACTAACTTTTATAATTCATAAGCGGATTTGCGCTATTTTTATTCAAAATGCAGTACCGCTAATAACTAATTATCTATCAGTAAAAACGAAAAAACTTATTTACGGGCTCTAAAAATTAACCGGACGACTGCTAACAGACCATATCCTGTCAGCGCCGGATGTGGTCCGTGACAAAAAAGCATCCCCTCAGTCTCTTTACTTGAGAGAGAGCTCTCAGTTAGCAGCCAGTGTGTTACTCTGCAGCCTTATTGCTTGTTTTCGAAGAGTCAGACGAAGAGTTTTTAGCATGGAGGGTGAACTTATGGATGTTTCTCAGCGGCCTACGCGACGCGTCTGGATTTAAAAAAGTAATTCGCCATTTGGCCTATCTTCAATATGGCGGTGGCCACAAAGCTAAGGACTTTCAAAGAAAACACGGTAAAAACAAATATTTCTTTGCTGAGAAAAAATATATTTCATAGCTGACGTTATAGAACAAGTTGTTCTGAGCTTGAGAGTTTCACGAAATGGTCAAATCTGCTGGAATTAAAAAAGTTGTTCGCCATTAGCACTGTCCAAAATGGCGTCCGCGATAGCCAAGAAGCTAAGGACTTTCAAAGAAAACACGGTAAAAACAATTATTTCTTTGCTGAGAAAAAATATATATTTCATAGCTGACATTATAGAACAAGTTGTTCTGAGCTTGAGAGTTTCACGAAATGGTCAAATCTGCTGGAATTTAAAAAGTTGTTCGCCATTAGCACTGTTCAAAATGGCGTTGGCGACAGCCACATAAGTTTTGATTTGATTTGATTTGATGTTTTTTCATTCATTTTAAAAGAACAATACAAAACAGTTTCATCAGATACAAGAATACAAGTACCGTATTCGTCGGCGTATAAGTCGCACCGGAGTATAAGTCGCACCAACCTAATTATGCCCAATTAAATGGAAAAATCAACGTATAAGTCGCACCGGCCTATAAGTCGCACCGGCCTATAGGTCGCACCTCACGTGAACTGGTGTTTTGCCCAAAATGGACTGGCTGCCAAATTGTTTGGAAGGACTTTTGACAAGATTATCACATAAAAACTACAGTATTTTGTTTGATGTGTCTTAGTTGAACTTTTCATTAATAAATGAACATTATTTTGGACTGGCTGCCAAATTGTTTGGAAGGACTTTTGACAAGATTATCACATAAAAACTACAGTATTTTGTTTGATGTGTCTTAGTTGAACTTTTCATTAATAAATGAACATTATTTTGGACTGGCTGCCAAATTGTTTGGAAGGACTTTTGACAAGATTATCACATAAAAACTACAGTATTTTGTTTGATGTGTCTTAGTTGAACTTTTCATTAATAAATGAACATTATTTTGGACTGGCTGCCAAATTGTTTGGAAGGACTTTTGACAAGATTATCACATAAAAACTACAGTATTTTGTTTGATGTGTCTTAGTTGAACTTTTCATTAATAAATGAACATTATTTTGGACTGGCTGCCAAATTGTTTGGAAGGACTTTTGACAAGATTATCACATAAAAACTACAGTATTTTGTTTGATGTGTCTTAGTTGAACTTTTCATTAATAAATGAACATAATTTTTGTATATTTTGTGTCTTTCATCATTTATCTTTAAAGATAAACACATAAAAATATATTTTTATTAGCTGACATTACAGTAAAAAACGTGTCTCAGTTTAAAATGATGACAGAAACAGATACTGTATTTATTTTATGGTTTTTATTTATTTATTCAAAACCATTGAAGTCTTCATCTTCTGTGTCACTGCACCATTTTTGGACCAGGCAGATGTCAACAGTGTAGGTACTGTAAAGGGTTTCTTAGCGCCCATAGCGGCCGAAACTGGTACTGCACCATTTTTGGAGTTTTTGACCAAAGTCAAATTATGACCAAAATATTGGAAAAATCGACGTATAAGTCGCACCGGCCTATCCACCTTATTTTCGTTTTCGCGGCACTACCCATAATTCATAGCGGAAGCCGGGAGTGTACTTCCGCCCGCGGTCCCGCGCTCTTGTTTACGTTTGTGGGGAAACATACTTGCTAGCGATTTATTTATTTATTTACACAAAAGTTTCCTTTACCTCACGTAAATGGAAGCTCATAAGAGGTGGATAATTCCAAGGATGTTTTAAGAAGCTGCGAAGATAAGACGTTAACTGCGAAGATAAGACGTTATCTGTGCTTCAGCTGTCACTGAGCAGTGACAGCTGAAGCACAGATAACGTCTTATCTCACTGCTCACGGACAGGCTGACTGGACACTGTGGAAGGTACATCACTTATATCAGAATATTTAGATCACAGCCAGACATTAATAGTCAGAGTTCAAGTCTGTGCTGTGAATGGAAGCATACATTTAATATAAAATTGGTTGAAAATGTCACAATTGAAATGTACAAAGTTGAAACACATGCTGTTTAATTAACAAGTTGATAAAGTAGTTATATATTTTCTGCAATATTCAAATACAAGATAATATGAAATATGTACATTGTTTTGAGAAAACCATGTGTTGCCATTTAAAGAAGAACCTGTTACATTGTGGTTGAATAAAACAAAAAAAGAAGTCATTTTTCAGTTGATCTCATACATACACTATTACATAAGCTTTTCAACAAAAACATTCATGGTGTATTATATACAAAAGAGAAACATAGAAATTATTTACTCCATATCTAAACATTTCTGTGTTAAGGTCCTCTCTCAGGTCGTAGAATCTTCAACCAGCAGACTCCCAGGACATGGATGGAAACTCGACTTCGTCCAGAAGTTTTGTGCAGTCGTACACACAGCAACAAACGAGTTAAAATCTTCTATAAATAAATCTGCTGTTCATTTACATTTGTTATTTTTGTTGTTATTTCAATAATTAAAATACACTGTTCAATAATGTGAAGTAGTTTCATTGTGATGTCACCCATACTACTCATTGTAATAAACATAAATAAAAACTAAAGGTCCTGATTGTTCTTAGGCCAGTGTTTTTATTCACATGTGCAAAGCAAAAAAACATTCATTTTGCTTATAAGTTTTGATCACCCAGGAGACTGACAAAGTTCAGAATAAAAGCTATAATTATACATTTAAAACAGTTGAAACTGAATACTGTACAATATGACAACTGTGGGTGGTGTTGTCTTAATGAAAATGAATTGGCACAGAATAAAGATCAAAACCAATTCAACAAGCAATGATGGAGACCAGCAAACTGAACAGATTTCTCTTCATGTGGAACTGTCCGATTTCAGCCAACTCCACAGGAATCCAAAGTGTAGATCTGAGACTGGACCCAGGTGTACGATCTGAGACTGGACCCAGGTGTACAAACTTATCTCTGGATGGATCTCGTGGCTTCAATCTTCTGTAAAGTAGAAAAAGAAAACTTGTCTTGTCATAGACAGTGTGTACAGTACAGTATTAGTACTAAAATGAGTAAATAAAGCATTTACTTAATGTAGGATCTTATCTCTGGATGGATCTCGTGGCTTCAGTCTTCTGTAAAGTAGAAAAAGAAAACTTGTCTTGTCATAGACAGTGTGAACAGTACAGTACAGTATTTGTACTAAAATGAGTAAATAAAGCATTTACTTAATGTAGGATCTTATCCCTGGATGGATCTCGTGGCTTCAGTCTTCTGTAAAGTAGAAAAAGAAAACTTGTCTTGTCATAGACAGTGTGTACAGTACAGTATTAGTACTAAAATGAGTAAATAAAGCATTTACTTAATGTAGGATCTTATCCCTGGATGGATCTCGTGGCTTCAGTCTTCTGTAAAGTAGAAAAAGAAAACTTGTCTTGTCATAGACAGTGTGTACAGTACAGTATTAGTACTAAAATGAGTAAATAAAGCATTTACTTAATGTAGGATCTTATCCCTGGATGGATCTCGTGGCTTCAGTCTTCTGTAAAGTAGAAAAAGAAAACTTGTCTTGTCATAGACAGTGTGTACAGTACAGTATTAGTACTAAAATGAGTAAATAAAGCATTTACTTAATGTAGGATCTTATTTCTGGATGGATCTCGTGGCTTCAGTCTTCTGTAAAGTAGAAAAAGAAAACTTGTCTTGTGATAGACAGTGTGAACAGTACAGTACAGTATTTGTACTAAAATGAGTAAATAAAGCATTTACTTAATGTAGGATCTTATCCCTGGATGGATCTCGTGGCTTCAGTCTTCTGTAAAGTAGAAAAAGAAAACTTGTCTTGTCATAGACAGTGTGTACAGTACAGTATTAGTACTAAAATGAGTAAATAAAGCATTTACTTAATGTAGGATCTTATTTCTGGATGGATCTCGTGGCTTCAGTCTTCTGTAAAGTAGAAAAAGAAAACTTGTCTTGTGATAGACAGTGTGAACAGTACAGTACAGTATTTGTACTAAAATGAGTAAATAAAGCATTTACTTAATGTAGGATCTTATCCCTGGATGGATCTCGTGGCTTCAGTCTTCTGTAAAGTAGAAAAAGAAAACTTGTCTTGTCATAGACAGTGTGAACAGTACAGTACAGTATTTGTACTAAAATGAGTAAATAAAGCATTTACTTAATGTAGGATCTTATCCCTGGATGGATCTCGTGGCTTCAGTCTTCTGTAAAGTAGAAAAAGAAAACTTGTCTTGTCATAGACAGTGTGTACAGTACAGTATTAGTACTAAAATGAGTAAATAAAGCATTTACTTAATGTAGGATCTTATCCCTGGATGGATCTCGTGGCTTCAGTCTTCTGTAAAGTAGAAAAAGAAAACTTGTCTTGTCATAGACAGTGTGTACAGTACAGTATTAGTACTAAAATGAGTAAATAAAGCATTTACTTAATGTAGGATCTTATTTCTGGATGGATCTCGTGGCTTCAGTCTTCTGTAAAGTAGAAAAAGAAAACTTGTCTTGTGATAGACAGTGTGAACAGTACAGTACAGTATTTGTACTAAAATGAGTAAATAAAGCATTTACTTAATGTAGGATCTTATCCCTGGATGGATCTCGTGGCTTCAGTCTTCTGTAAAGTAGAAAAATAAAACTTGTCTTGTCATAGACAGTGTGTACAGTGCAGTATTAGTATTAAAATGAGTAAATAAAGCATTTACTTAACAGATCTGTCATTAAATAATATAAATAAATATAAATAATACTGTACAGTTATATTATTTAATGACAGATTTGTTAAGTAAATTCTTTATTTACTCACATTTTAGTACAAATGTAGCTTCATGTGCACTTTTCTCCTCTTTAATTTACATCATTATTTTAAATGTGCTTTAATAACTCTGGTTTAATGACGGGTCAGGTTTTGAGGCCTAGTCATTGTTGACACGGTCTGTCTTTGAAAAAAGATGTGTAAACTGTCTCAATCATATAACCAGCTAAATAACAGTTTAACTAAAATAACACAGCCAAAAAAAAAGTCCAGGCTCAAGAACCAGCACTTTGTTGTGAGTGTTACCGTCTGGAAGTTAGCCTTTAAAGTAGCTACATGCTAAGCTAACCACAGCATTATCACAGCAGTACAGACGCTAAATCATGAAAAAAAAAAAAAAAAAACAGCTACTAAACAGACGGTTATACTCCGATATTGTTCTGACATGGTTTCACAAAATGATTTATATAGAATATTTTGTTTACCGAACTAAAGTTGATCGGAGCGCGACGTCTTCGAGAGCAGGTCCGAGGCTGAGTCAGACAGAGGAAGGAGCAGCTGACAGCTCCTCCGATGGACGTAGATCCTTCACGTTTACAACAGCGCGTTGCTCAAACGTATACCTGGCTGTAACACCCTCTAACCCAGCAAGAAACAACCCCAAAAATTAAAAAAAAACGAGAGAAAATAAACTGTTGTCCCGGCTTGTTTTTCACAGCCAACCACACACTACAGGACTTCCGGGTTCCGGCGGAAGTTTACCACCGGGAGGGGGCGGCACCGGACTGTCATGGCGGCCTACATGAGCTTTTGGCGAAAGAGGTGGATAAGTCGCAGGGCTTAGAAATGTAGGCAAAAAGGTGCGACTTATACGCCGGAGAATACGGTAGGATAAAATGAAAGGAGCAGAAAGAAGATGAAATCTTATTATATCTGCCCCTTATTTTACAGTTTGTTCAACCAATAACCTTCAAACTACCTCACAAAATGAATAACTTTACATAATTTTTCTAACTGTAATACACAAACTACATCACAAAATGAATAACTCTACTTAATTTTTCTAACTGTAATACACAAACACACTAAGCTACATCATAAGTACAACATAAGTGTAATACACAAACACACTAAGCTACATCATATATAGTTTTTGAGCAAGTCCTTTTTGACCTTTTTCTTAAATGTATACATTGATTTTGCATTTTTAACATCACTCTCCAGAACATTCCACAATCGAACTCCCTGAATTGAGGTAGACGTCCCTTTAAGGATCTAGTGGTACTAAAAGTAACAAAAGGAAAGAAAAAAAAAGCCAAATATGTCAGCAGTTTAGCTAACAGACTTTGGAATGGGTACATTTTGTCCTTGTCAAACCTGTTGAAGAGAACCAAACTAAATACTGTACTCTGAAACTCAAACAACTTGCTGTATAACAGTTCATGCACTGTGACCGCTAGTTGGCAGTGTAGTGCAAATATTGCATAACTTGCCGGCTACCAATTGTTGAATTTAAATAGCGGTTTAGAATTTAGCTTCCCCTAATTTTCATAAGACATTAGTGCTTTTGAAATAGCGGACCTAAATAAATTAATTAGTGCTTTTGAAATAGCGGAACTAATTTTTGGATTAGCGCTACCCAGCACTAGCATTTATTAAGTAAAAGTTCAACTGAGCCAAACCATTACTGTACTGTAATGTTGAGGAAACAAATACAGGTAGTCCTCGACTTACAACGGAGATCCGTTCCTACGCGGCGGCGTAAACCGAATTTCGACGTAAGTTGGACCATACGTACATACTTCACCATATACGTACAGTACTGTATTACCAAGCACTTAGCCTATCCTAACACAGTACCCTACATAATTATCAAAAAAGACATACATTTGGGAGCTATAATGAAGGGAAAAAAATAGGAGTGCACCGATTTCAATTTTCTGGCCGATCACCCATCACCGATTTTTACAAAGCCTGCCGATTCCGATTTTGGCCGATACCGATTTTCAGGTGTTAAAAGGTCAAAATGCACATTAAATGTTCCAATCTTACTTTATTGCAAACAAAGTTTAACCTTAAAAAAATCAGTTCTTTTTACTCTTTCACTTGTTACATTTAAAAAACAAAACAAAAAAAGATAATGCAGCATGTGTAACATTTTCAAGTCAGTGGGTAATAAGAATAACACTCGCACAGGTAAGTTTGTCCTCACAGACTTATTCCAGTCACTTTTTCATTAGTGGCAGGTTTTTCTTGATGAACAAAAGCATTTCTGCTTTGTCACCAGACAGGCGACTTCTTTTCTCATCTACTACATGTCCAGCCAAGCTAAACAGGCGCTCGCTTTCAATGCTTGTGCATGGGGCAGAGAGATAGGTTCGGGCAAGTAGAGCAAGATGAGGGAAATCATTTTCATTGATCCTCCAGTAGACCAATGGGTCCTGGCTCCTTTCGACAGGACCCTCTGATAGGTAGTTCTGTACCTGCATAGCTGAAGGGCTGGCCAGCTGTTGCTCCTTTTCAATGTTCTCCTTTAAGATTTTGTCGTGAACTGCAAACAGTAGACTACACCTTTTGGTTCATCGATGTCAGGAGGATGTCAGGAGGTCCCACTTCAGAGAATGTTCCTGCAGCAGGTGTGCATCTGGTCCCCCCCTCTGCTGAGAAGTAGTGATTCTTGTACCTTGTTTTGCATAAACAAAGAAAGATGGGTCAATCATTGTGTTTTGTATACATTAAAAGTTTTTTTAATTGCATGTAAATAAAGAAATGCATATGCATTTCTTTATTTACATGCAATTAAAAAACATTTAAATAAAAAATAAATATTTCTTGATTGAAATTTTCAATCAAGAAATTTTTATTTTAAATTAAGTTTAAATGTTTCTTAAAGGGGACCACACATGCAAAATTCCCTTTTTAATGTTTTTTTACTCAACTTTGGGTATGTACTTCATAAAAAAACAGTCCTAAGGCCAAAGAAATGCACCCAGTGGTTTATTTACTCTAAGTAGATTTATTTGTCTGTGATAAAAACGGTTCGTTTCTCACTTCCTGCGGTTTGTGACGTCACAAACCGCAGCCAATCTGCCACAACCCACCCCAACATGAGTCCAGCCCCTCACCTAGCAACCCCTGGTTAGGCTCAACCCACTTCTGTATTAAACACATGACTGTTGTTTTTCATGATTTCATCTCATCTTTTGTTTATATGTTCTTAATTTCATGTGTACAGCACTTTGTTGCAGCTGTGGTTTTTTTAAATGGCTTTATAAATAAAGTATAATTGTTATTTTTATGTTTTAGTTCAATTTTTAGTGTATTTGCGATCGCTCCCAACGCGCAGCCGGCAAAAATTAAACGAGCGGACCCCCGGCGTAGGGACCGGCGGCAACGGGACACTGCTTCTGGCGGATGGAGCGGAGCTTCAACTGTACAGCCTCGCTGCAGCCTCGCAGCAGCGAGGACCTTCTCCTTACGGATTAATTTACGGGAGACACTTGGTGAACTTTGTGTTGTCTTGACTGGAACAGCGATAACTCCCAAAATCTCCGCGTGCAACGAGCGGAGCTGGCGAACACCGGAAGAGGAACAAGCTAACATTAGCATCGGATTCGGGTGGTCTAATGCTAAAAGGAGCAGCAAATTGCGGCGCGCTCAGACGGGTTTCGGTAAGTTATCTTAAGCTAGCACTAACAGTAAGTCAAATGAGTAATAAAAAAAGAGCTAATTTTAAAACAACAACACATTACAGATACTGGCTGTTGCAGAGGGCGTAAACAGATCGTTGAAGGGCGTGGACTTCAGAACTTGTATCAGAAACCGGTCGTTCAAAACGAAAGTTAAAAATGGCAGAATTAAAAAGGGTATAATTAATTATCTAATAATTATTTTGTGTATTAAAATGAATTAATATTGTCAAGATAGCACACAGACATAACATAAAATTTTTAAAGACCTATACAGTATGTGGTCCCCTTTAAAATATAGTAGTAGGCTGAAAGTAATTGTGACTAAAATAGACTTGCCATGGATCCAGCTGTACAGGGGCTCATCATGCTCAGTGTTGTTGAATCTTCTCACAGCCTCCAGCAATGTAGTTTTGGCTTTACCCACACCACGGTCTGTGCTTGAGTAGCACTTGAGATTTTTATTAATGAAAAGTGCATTATAAATGGAATTCATTATTATTATTATTGAGTACTTGATGACGTTCGAATTGTTCGTCAATCCACTGTGCAGTAAAACTTAACATGGACATTAAACTTACATCAGTAGTCCAAATGTCTGTTGTAAAGCTGAGTGTATTTGGATTAGCTTTTAGCAGGCTGCGGTTGTCTCTCAAAACTTGGCTGAACAACTCCGGTAATGTAACATCAGAAAAATATCTCCAACTGGCTGGCTGGTCGTCTAATGCCATGAACTCCATCACTTTCCTCATGGTAGCTTTGCTCTTTTCGTTGCTCATAAAAGTTAACAGCGGCACACCGACTGGCTCTTTGATAGCGATAGCTTTAGCTTTAGCATTAGCTTGGTTGCTCGCTTCAAACGTTGCATACTTGGCTGCGTGGTGATTTCTTACATGGCGAACAAGGTTTGTTGTATTAAAGGTTTTTGTTGTGGCTCCACCACGACTTACTTCGGCTTTACACACACTACAAATTGCGATCTTTTGCTCATTTTAAAATAGTAGAACTTCCAAACCGACATCATGGCTGCTCCGAGTGATCTGTGTTGACTGTGTTAACGCGCATGTGCAGACGTGACCTGGTGGGCGGGTCTGTTAGTCAGCCCCCTCTCAGCCCCCTCTCACAGCAGAGCAAAAGGGGACAGCGGCTGATTTTCAGACCTTTGCGGAGGCAGATGCGATCGGTGGATGAAATCGGCTTCTCATTTAAAGATCGGCCGATCAACGATGTACCCAAATTAAGGAAATCTGGGCCAATCGATCGGCCGGCTGATTTATCAGTGCATCCCTAGAAAAACGAGTTAATGGCCTATATGCCACGGACATCCGTTCCAACACCTCCATAGTCATTACACAGACGGCGCACTTCCGGTTAGCGGGAAAGACACAAACATAAATGACTAAATACAATTAATAAAACATCAGCATACACACCAATACCAACTCTATACACATATAAATCCATATAAAATTATGGCGACGTTCCCCCTACGGATAGCCGCGATAAATGTTCGCCGAAACCCCCCGCGGAACAGCTGTTCCCACCAGTGGGCAGACACAGCGGTACTCACTTGTAGTGCCGGTAGCGCGCGGCCGCGTCCCGTTTCGGGTTGTTGTCATGGTAGGCTACTAGGAGCTAACGCTAGCAACAACGGAGGTGGATGGGAACCGGAAGTGGCGGGTATGTGTTGCATTTTGCCGGAAGTACGTCACGGCCCCCCGTGGCATGTAGGCTATTGCCTACTGGGATGCTGGTGAAGCTGTTTCCTCCGTCCCTCCTCCGCATTCTCCATTCGTTTACGATGTAAAACCGCCGTCAGCCATCCAGCTCGGTCCATCCTCCGTATTCATTTACGACATAAAACCGCGTTCTTAGTACAGTTTTGTTTTGTTTTTTGAATGTCCAGAGGACCAGACTATGCTTTTTTAGAGAGTATAGGGCAGAATTCCTCTGCAGCTACGTTTACTACGTAAAATCAGAAACCGGAAACTGCGTAACTCGGCTTTTCAAAATAAAATTTCAAAATATATATATATTTTTTTAATTTATGGGAAATGCGTCGTGACCGCGAAACGTCGTAACTCGAGGCCGTCGTAAGTCGAGGACTACCTGTAAATGTTTTAGGTGGTTATCTTGTTACATTTTGACGAAATGCACAGCGAGTCCTCCTGTGCACGCACCTACTTCCACATACTGTATTGGGTTTTGCAATGCAGCTGATTTGACTGTTAAAGTGCATTTATTAAGTCGAGACACTCCTGAACCAGAGACAACATCAGAAGTGTCTTACCTGGTTGAAGGAACGAAGAACTGGACTGTTGCTCAGTAATCCAAATTAAGATGAAAGTACATTTTCATGTCATTTAAAAATCTAGGTCCCAGGGTCTGGGGTGTGATAACCTTCATCTGTCTTGTGTTCTTTATTTAGATTCTTGTGTTTATATATTTATGTTTCCTGATTTCCACAGTGCATTTTTACTCATGTGACAGCTCCTTGATTCACCTGCTCCCAGTTGTAATTACCCCAGGTGTAGGGGTTGAACAGACAAATTGACCAGTCGACTAGTCGACTCTAGGACATCTTGCAGGGTTTTAAATTTCACATCGACTAGCCGCAGTCAGTGGGTGTGTCACGTGATCAGCTGGGCAGCTGGATGCAAAATGGATTCTTCCAAGCAGAGGAAAGGCGCGGAGCAGGCAAAGTCTTTCCAAACAGGTAGAAATTCATCAACAGTGTGGAAGTAGCCTATTTCACCAAAGATGATGTTTTTTTGTTTGTTTTTTTTTTTAATGTAATTCACTAAATAAAATAAAAACAGGGGTGCGCACCACCGGAGAATCCACCACGCACAACCCCTGGTGGAGGACCCACCACCCCCGCAGCGATTTATTTTATTTAGTGGATTAAATAAAATAAAACAAACTTTTCAGCTAAATAGTTTTGGTTTTCCTGTTACTTTTTTGTAGTATGATAAATGGTAGGAGCATAAATACATGCTCCCGATGCTTTGTTGTTCTTTTTGTTTTTGTAAATAATAAAATACTTTTTTTTAGCATCTTGAGTTCATACGACATCATCAACTAGTCGACTCGACCATTGTCATGTTAATGTTGACTTTTAAAAATATGCAGTCGTTCACCAACTACCCAGGTGTTCATCATTATGTCTCGTTAGTGTCCCTTTAAGTTCTGTGTCTTTGTGTTTTCTGGTTTTGGGTGGATTGTGCTCCCCTCAGCCGTTCATGCTCTGTTTTCCTCTGTGTCTCCTCGTTCCCATGTTTTCATGTAAGTTCTGCTGCCACGTCAGCCTTTTGTTTTCTTATTTAATAAATTTAAAATAATTTTAATATATCTCTGAGCTCTCCATGTCTGTCTGCACTTGGGTTCAATAATGCAGAACAAGATATGGAGGAAGAGTGGAGAGGCCCAGAATTCCTGTTGCATGGAATCCAGAGAGGGTTTGGGTCCATGTCCTCTGCTGGTTCTGGTCCACTGGGTTTTCTGTATCGCAGCATCTAGCAGGACATTTTAGAGACTTCATTCTTCCTTCTGCTGATGAGCTTTATGGAGATGCTGGTTTCATTTCCCAGCAGGACTTGGCTCCAGCTCACACTGACAAATATACCAAAAGCTGACTGTAGCGTATTCACATTTTCTGAGACACTGAATTTAGGTGTTTCATTATTTGTAAGTCATAATCATCACCATATAAGAAATAAAGGCTTGAAATATTTCACTCTGTGTAATGAATCTATATGAGTTTGACTTTCTGAAATGAGTGACAAAAAACATACAACTTTTTCATGATACAGTATTCTAATATTTTGAGACGCACCTGAGTATGAGTTGCTTTTGAGATTTAATATCAGCAGACAAATTAAAAAAAAGTTAAAGATCTATAATTACAATTACAGCAAACCCTCGACCTACGTCACCCGCGACCTACGGCAACTCAGACTTACGATTTTATCATATTTAATAAAAATATGATTAAAAAAAAAATATATATATATTATTATTATTTTTTTGTGTTGTGTTTAAATGTTATTAATTTCATGTGTATAGCACTTTGTTGCAGCTGTGGTTGTTTTAAATGGCTTTATAAATAAAGTATAATTATTAATATTTCGTTTTTAATTACAATTTGATCGTATTTACGCAACTTCCGGTCGTTTCCGGTCGCCATTTTACTACAGTACTGCGGTCAATGGAGCTCTAGACGCTCCTGTCAGCTGGCTTTAGAGGACCGTGTGTCCGTTCAGGGTTGCCTCATACGGATAAATTTGCTGGAAACACTCGGTCAACTCTGTGGACGTCTCAGGCCCGGAGGAGCAGCCGCCGATCGCTCCAACAACACCGCCCGACATGCTAACGACAGCAGCTAACAGAGCAGCTAACACAGGCGAAGACACCGAGCCGACATGCCGCGGAGGGGCCATCTGCGGCCGGGAGCTCGCCGCAAATGTCCGCCTGGCAGTCGGGGGACACCGAGCTAACGCGGAGATACAAAGCCGACAGCCTTTTTGAATGAACTGACATGCTAACCATTGCTGCTAATGGCGGGGCCTAACCGTAGCTAACGCCGAGCTTGTTTTGGATGGAGGATTATCGCGGAGAAACGGCTTTCAGTAAGTTTTTTTTTTTTCTGGCTCCAAATGTATGAAGTTAAGAAGCTAACAGTCATTCTTTTAAACAGTTTTGACCACGTGTGTGCGTGTGGAGCGTAAGGAAGCTGGGGGAGCTCGCACCCGAGCTGATGCTAAAAGACGAAGGCAGGCTTTGACCAGCTCAAAGTAAGACATTATATTTTTTATTTATTGTACAGTACTGTATTCATTTACTGTACAGTTCTGTGCATGTTCATGGCCTAGTATGTCTGCTTGTTCAGTCTCATGCCATTAAATATGTGTGCGGCGCTCCGTTAGCGGTATAGCCGCGACCTATGTCAGAAACGCGGACCTACGACAGGCAGGTGTTTTTGGTCCGCGAGGTACGACAAAATCGACCTAAGTCACACACGTAGGTCCCAATCCCTGACGTAACTCGAGGGCTTGCTGTACCAAGTTGTGTCTCTCTCATTTTCTGTTGTCTGCCATTTATAATTTTATGAACAATAAAGCAAACTATTGCATAAAGCCCAAAGATGTATGTACACAAAAGTAATGAGTAAAGCACAAGAGAGAGTTGGTAAAGCTCTCATCGGATTCCATCTGCAAGAGAAATACTTCTCAGTAAGGCATTCAACTACTCTTTCATATGAAAAATGACTGAAGACAACTCAGTACTCATCATGTCTCCTTTACCTTTTCAGCCACCCGATCCCTCACCTAAATAAAAACATTTATTTTGTATACTCTGTGTCTGTCCCTTGTTCGGTCCACAACTTGGGGGTCAAAATTACTGAAATCATGTTAATGCTGGAGAGACTAAGTCTCTCAGTTGGCCTGGGAACGCTTTGGAGTCCTCCCAGAAGGGCTGGAAGAGGAGGCTGTGGAAAGAGATGTCTGGACCTCCCTGATCAAGCTGCTGCCCCCCACGACCTGACTTCAGAATGAGCAGAAGATAATGGCTGGCTGGCTGGCTGGCTGGCTGAATGGATGGATGGCTGGATGGATGGACAATCAGTGCATCTCTAATGTTTAGACAGTTTTGATGCAGAAACACATCTGCTCCTGGATAACATCTGTATGTGCTCTCTGAGTTCCTGGTATCTTATCTGCACAACATTGTTTGGAAATATTGAGCGTCACACAGAATAATTTGGCCCCACATGGGAAATGACTCACAAATGTTATGATGGCAGCCGTTCAAGAATATCCTGCTAAGGCAGCCTCGGGTGAACCTGAGAGCTGAGGACACTGTGTCACAGTCACGCTGGAATGAACAAGCAGGAAACTGGGCCATCTAAATCTGGACTTACTGCTGATTATGTACAAATTATGCAACTGCATGGCACACTCCACTTAACTGTTTTCACCCATGCCCTCTATTTTGTGTAGCTGTAGTTCACTTATTGAGCGGTCCAGTTTCCCTAATCATCATCTGACAGAGACAAATAATGAAATCAAGTTCCTGAAATGTAAACTTACCGTATTTCTTTCTGGTGTTGTTCTGTAATACAACTTGTGTTCCAATCGCTGATTTAAAGGAATGTGAGTAAACATTTTAATGAGAACGGTTATATGATTGTATCTGTGTGTATTAAAAAAAGAGGATTAGTCACACACAAAAACAGTTTATTTGTCCAACAAAAATCTGTGTTTTCAAATCTAGAAAAATCTCACCTCCCCCAATAAAATAAAAAGTAACAGTTTTACTGCATTAAAGGGAGAAAATATTTTTTTTTTCTTTTTTTTTTCAGAGAGGGATGTTTCTTTTGGGAAGTCAGGGTGAATCATCACTTAATAATTTGTGCTGTTTGACATTTGCTTTTAGGAGAAGAAAGATACTCAGAAATGCCAAAGAGCTTAACCAATAAGAGGTTTTTTTTTTTTTTTTTGGTATTTGACTTTTCACTCTGTGGTATGTGTCTGAAGGCAACATCTGCGACATGTGATGGCTTTGGCCTACAGACGCATGTGAAAACTCACACGTACACAGTTTAGGTGAAAAACATTGTCCATGCTCCGTTTGACGATGCAAATGCTGCAAAATGAAGAACTGACAATACTGTATTTGATTTTCAAGCTGTTTAAACTAAAGTTCATAATATGTGGATTGCTGCATTAGAAATTTATTTATTTAGACAATAAAAGTGATTAATCTTTTGCACAAAGAGTAAATGTGGGCACAGTGATTTAAGCAATTAACTGTAAACAAACACTGCTTGGACATATTATTGGACATTACAATGTGTCAAGAGACAAAAGTGTCATTGTGTAATAATCCATCCAAAACAACAGCGCCTACCTGGAAGAAACTAAATAAAAGCGACACTGCTGCTCCTCCACATGGAAAGGAGCCCGGTGAGGTGGTTCAGGCATCTGATAAGGATGTTACCTGGGCGCCTCCCTGGGGAGGTGCTTTGGGCATGTCTGACTGAGAGGAGACCCCGGGAAGAACACACTGAAGAGACTATGCCTCTTGTTTGGCCTGGAACTCATTGGAGTCCTCCAAGAAGAGCTGGAAGAGGAGGCTGTGGAAAGAGATGTCTGGACCTCCCTGCACAAGCTGCTGCCCCCACAACCTGACTTTGGAACAAGTGGAAGATGATGGATGGATGGATGGATGGATGGATGGATGGATCGATGGATGGATGGATGGATGGATGGATGGATGGAAAGTGATACATCAAATAATTTAGGTAGGGCTTTGTGGAAATGTTATGCACATTTTGTATCTTATCTGTTGTATAACTGAATGAACAACCTCAGTTTGAGAAATAAAGTGTCCTTCTGACCAAATTAATGACAAACACAAACTAGACCAAACTAGACCAAAGTTTATTAGGCTACTGTGTGTAATTAGTGTGTAACTAGAAATTGACCATGGAGAAAATGTTAGTAATTTATTATTTACATGAACCGTTGCAAAACAGAAAGTGAAACTGTATGAAGAAGACAGCAATCCAGTTTGGTCCAGGTTTGACTCAGACTAACCATCAACTTGTCAATCCACTTTTACCAAATTCTTGTATTTTCTGCACAGTTTCCTTGCACACATTTCTATATACAGTATACAGGTAGTTTGTTTTTAGGAGCATTTCATCTTGAATCCTTTCATCTACTCCCCCCCTGGCTTTAATCCCCCTCCCCAAATTGTTGCTTTGGAAACAGCGTGATGTACTTTATACTCCAAGAATAGCATGAGGAGGGAATTGGGTCGAAGGCTCTTGGATCTGTTTCGCAACAGATTTAAGTGCCTGTTCTTTTTTTTCCTCTGACATGTGGCTAAAACCAACCAGTGCTAAAATCTCTGTCTGGTCTTAAAAACACAGGACATAATAAAAAGAGTGCTTGGTTAATGTATTGTAAATAAATGAATAAATACAATTTTAAATCATATATACTACTATTCTACACTACTATGTGTATCAGTGGTGGCCCGTGAAATGTCCACCAGGGGGGGCTATTTCTCAAAAATAAAATAAAAACATACATTTCAAGTTCAAATTGTGTTTATTTATCAAATGCAGATTAACACAAGGTCAACAGAACAATTAACTGCTCAGGATGAGAAGAACCAATTTGACTCACTAAAACAATAAAAAAATAAATTATATATAAATTATAGTAATACAAGCAGTGGTGGGCACAGACCGCTAGAGAGCGCTAAAGCGCTATTCCGCTTACAGTGGACCTAAACTTTTTGTCAGCGTTTTTGTGAATTGACTAACTTTTATAATTCATAAGCGGATTTGTGCTATTTTTATTTAAAATGCAGTACCGCTAATAACTAATTATCTATCAGTAAAAACCAATAAACTTATTTACAAGCTCTTATGCTGCTTGTTTTACCTTTTTCCCCACGTAAACAGCAGAGGAGGAAAGGGTGTGAGGGGGAGGGGGGCAGAGCTGAGAACAGACTCGGCTCTACCATGTAGGTAAATGCCTGGGGGTCCCATTTCAGCAGTGGCCCCGGCCCCGCCTCGCCCCGTGCAGTCACCTACATAACTAACATTGATCCTGCTTGTTAATATACATTTAACATAAAAATAATTATAGTTACGATGAAAACGTTCATTAAATACGCAATAAAAAAAACGGTCGATTTCTTTATCCCCCTACTAAAAATGGACTATTCCATCTTTACATCTTCCGGGTCAGAGTTGAACTCAGGGGCTTCTGTGGCTAGCTGGCTGCGCTCGGTGTCTTCATAAATCCGTAGAGAACCCCGCTGTTTCAAGCCAAATTAACGTGGCCGGATGATTTTATTGAGGGTTTTGTGTCGACCACGCGACGGTGAGTCGTTATTTTTATGTATTTTAGTTACTTTTCATTAAATCTGTTGACTACCTATAGACGCTAACGCTGTGTCTGCCGGTAGTGCCGGGTTACTAACAGTGATGGCATAGTTACATTGAAAAAGTAACTTAGTTAAGTTACTGATTAGTCCTTGGGAAAAGTAACTTAGTTAAGTTACTGATTACTTGATTTGGAAAGTAACTAAGTTAGATTACTAAGTTACTTTATTAGTTACTTTCAGCAGCCGCTGACAAGAACCCTCTGTCACAATACATAAAAAATTTAAATGTTTTAATAAAATAATTACTA
>JBBPBX010014837.1:0-50320 GCA_038048925.1 Garcialebias charrua | reverse complement strand
TGTAAACAGTAGTAATAAATGTAAACAGTGAATGTAAACAGTAGTAATAAATGTAAACAGTAGTTATAAATGTAAACAGTAGTAATAAATGTAAACAGTGAATGTAAACAGTAGTAATAAATGTAAACAGTAGTAATGAATGTAAACAGTAGTAATAAATGTAAACAGTGAATGTAAACTGTAGTAATTAATGTAAACAGTAGTAATAAATGTAAACAGTGAATGTAAACAGTAGTAATGAATGTAAACAGTAGTAATAAATGTAAACAGTGAATGTAAACAGTAGTAATTAATGTAAACAGTAGTAATAAATGTAAACAGTGAATGTAAACAGTAGTAATGAATGTAAACAGTAGTAATAAATGTAAACAATAGTAATGAATGTAAACAGTGAATGTAAACAGTAGTAATGAATGTAAACAGTAGTAATAAATGTAAATGTAACAGTAGTAATGAATGTAAACAGTAGTAATAAATGTAAACAGTGAATGTAAACAGTAGTAATAAATGTAAACAGTAGTAATAAATGTAAACAGTGAATGTAAACAGTAGTAATAAATGTAAACAGTAGTATAAATGTAAACAGTAGTAATAAATGTAAACAGTGAATGTAAACAGTAGTAATAAATGTAAACAGTAGTAATAAATGTAAACAGTGAATGTAAACAGTAGTAATAAATGTAAACAGTATTAATAAATGTAAACAGTGAATGTAGACAGTAGTATGACTATAGGCAGTAATGTAATACAAGCATTAGTGCAAATATGAGAAGTAGTGCAAACTGAATGAGCACATGACCGAGAGTTTAGTGAATAACCCATTTGATGACACAGAGTCCAGTGTTAAAATCTTTGTGTTGAGTGGTTTCATTCATTCATTCAACCTTTATTTAGTCAGGTAAATCTTTTGAACCTCATGGGCTCATTTACGAAAGCGACCTGCTAAAACTAAAGAACAATGAACAGCAGTGATAGAATTTCATTAAACAATAAACAAACAAACAATAAACAATAGAAAACAAAAAAGAGAAAAAAAACAAAAGAAAGAAATACTTGTTTTTTTTTAACAAAGTAATGTGTGAAAGTTTTTTGTGTTAAGGCAGTAGAAGTGGGAGATTATTATTATTACAGTATTATTATTATTATGGGGGACCAATTTTACAAAAAAAACCTACATTGTGGGGACCAAAGCCAGGTCCCCATAAGGATAAGTCTTGTTGGGGGGTTAGGTCTTTTCATTCAACCTTTATTTAGGTTAATCCCATTGAGCCTCAAGGACTGATTTACAAGAGAGACCTGGTTTCAACAAAGAATGATGACAACAGCAACAACAATAGACAATCATAAGAGAGGCATACCTTTTTTTTTTTTTTTTTTTACAAATTAATATAAGATGTCAAGGTAGCAGCCTCCCTGGGCTGCCACCTTACCGTGGTGGAGGGGTTTGAGTGTCAAAGTCAAAGTCAAAGTCAACTTTATTGTCAGAACTGCAATATGTACAGGACATACACAGGATTGAAATTGCGTTTCTCTCAGTCCCTCGGTGCAACAGTAAACATTTAAACACTAAACACTAAAACATTTAATAAACATAAGCATAAAATGAAATAATAAAAGTGTAATACTGTCCTGAGTTTTTGCATAGTAGTTTTTGCATAGTAGTAGTATGAAAGTATGAAAAGTTACACCAACACTAAAACACTAAACATTTAATAAACATAAGCATAAAATGAAATAACAAAAGTGTAATACTGTCCTGAGTTTTTTGCATAGTAGTATAAAAGTGTAAAAAGTATATCTATAAAATAAAATGAAAGTTCTGGCATTGACATTTGTAATAGAGTGACAAAGCAGCATATGAAGTTTATGTACACAGTATATGTATGAGGTAGTTGATATTGGTATAGAGGTAAAGTGGCATATGCAATAAGGCTAGTAAAAAAATATATATATATATATATATATATATATATATATATATATATATATATATCAGCAGTAGTGTAGATATAAAAAGTAGTGTAAATGTAAACAGTAGTAATAAATGTAAACAGTGAATGTAAACAGTAGTAATAAATGTAAACAGTAGTTATAAATGTAAACAGTAGTAATAAATGTAAACAGTGAATGTAAACAGTAGTAATAAATGTAAACAGTAGTAATGAATGTAAACAGTAGTAATAAATGTAAACAGTGAATGTAAACTGTAGTAATTAATGTAAACAGTAGTAATAAATGTAAACAGTGAATGTAAACAGTAGTAATGAATGTAAACAGTAGTAATAAATGTAAACAGTGAATGTAAACAGTAGTAATTAATGTAAACAGTAGTAATAAATGTAAACAGTGAATGTAAACAGTAGTAATGAATGTAAACAGTAGTAATAAATGTAAACAGTAGTAATGAATGTAAACAGTAGTAATAATGTAAACAGTAGTAATAAATGTAAACAGTGAATGTAAACAGTAGTAATAAATGTAAACAGTAGTAATAAATGTAAACAGTAGTAATGAATGTAAACAGTAGTAATAAATGTAAACAGTGAATGTAAACAGTAGTAATAAATGTAAACAGTATTAATAAATGTAAACAGTGAATGTAGACAGTAGTATGACTATAGGCAGTAATGTAATACAAACATTAGTGCAAATATGAGAAGTAGTGCAAACTGAATGAGCACATGACCGAGAGTTTAGTGAATAACCCATTTGATGACACAGAGTCCAGTGTTAAAATCTTTGTGTTGAGTGGTTTCATTCATTCATTCAACCTTTATTTAGTCAGGTAAATCTTTTGAACCTCATGGGCTCATTTACGAAAGCGACCTGCTAAAACTAAAGAACAATGAACAGCAGTGATAGAATTTCATTAAACAATAAACAAACAAACAATAAACAATAGAAAACAAAAAAGAGAAAAAAAACAAAAGAAAGAAATACTTGTTTTTTTTTAACAAAGTAATGTGTGAAAGTTTTTTGTGTTAAGGCAGTAGAAGTGGGAGATTATTATTATTACAGTATTATTATTATTATGGGGGACCAATTTTACAAAAAAAACCTACATTGTGGGGACCAAAGCCAGGTCCCCATAAGGATAAGTCTTGTTGGGGGGTTAGGTCTTTTCATTCAACCTTTATTTAGGTTAATCCCATTGAGCCTCAAGGACTGATTTACAAGAGAGACCTGGTTTCAACAAAGAATGATGACAACAGCAACAACAATAGACAATCATAAGAGAGGCATACCTTTTTTTTTTTTTTTTTACAAATTAATATAAGATGTCAAGGTAGCAGCCTCCCTGGGCTGCCACCTTACCGTGGTGGAGGGGTTTGAGTGTCAAAGTCAAAGTCAAAGTCAACTTTATTGTCAGAACTGCAATATGTACAGGACATACACAGGATTGAAATTGCGTTTCTCTCAGTCCCTCGGTGCAACAGTAACCATTAAACACTAAAACACTGAAACATTTAATAAACATAAGCATAAAATAGTAAAAGTGTAACACTGTCCTGAGTTTTTGCATAGTAGTATAAAAGTATGAAAATTTACACCAACACTAAAACACTAAACATTTAATGAACATAAGCATAAAATGAAATAATAAAAGTGTAATACTGTCCTGAGTTTTTGCATAGTAGTATAAAAAGTATATCTATAAAATAAACTGAAGGTTCTAGCATTGACATTTGCAAAGAGTGGCACAGCAGCATATGAGTTAATGTACACAGTATATGTATGAGGTAGTTGATGTTGGTATAGAGGCAAAGTGGTATATGTCACCGATTCTGTTCATAACTTTTATGGACAGAATTTCTAGGTGCAGCCAAGGTGTTGAGAGGATCTGTTTTGGTGACCTTAGTGACCCGACTCGAACTGAGACGATCTGAGCCGATCCAACCCGAGCCGAGCGGTGGAAAAGAGGCATTAGAATCGCTTCTCTGTTTTTTGCAGATGATGTGGTCCTATTGGCTTCATCAGATCGTGATCTACAGCTTTCGCTGGAGCGGTTTGCAGCTGAATGTGATGCGGCCGGGATGAGGATCAGTTCCTCCAAATCCGAGGCCATGGTCTTGAGCCGGAAAAGGGTAGCATGCCCTCTCCGGGTCGGGGAGGAGGTCCTGCCCCAAGTGGAGGAGTTTAAGTATCTCGGGATCTTGTTCACGAATGAGGGAAAACTGGAGCGTGAGATCGATAGGCGGATAGGTGCAGCGTCCGCAGTGAAGCGGGCGCTGTACCGGTCTGTCGTGGTGAAGAGAGAGCTGAGTCAAAAGGCAAAGCTCTCAATTTACCGATCGATCTACGTTCCCACCCTCATCTATGGTCATGAGCTTTGGGTTATGACCGAAAGAACAAGATCTCGGATACAAGCGGCTGAAATGAGTTTTCTCCGCAGGGTGTCTGGACTCTCCCTTAGAGATAGGGTGAGAAGCTCAGTCATCCGGGAGGGACTCGGAGTAGAGCCGCTGCTTCTCCACATCGAGAGGAGCCAGTTGAGGTGGCTCGGGCATCTGGTTAGGATGCCTCCTGGACGCCTCCCTGGTGAGGTGTTCCGGGCATGTCCCACCGGGAGGAGACCCAGAGGAAGACCCAGGACGCGCTGGAGGGACTATGTTTCTCGGCTGGCCTGGGAACGCCTTGGGATTCCCCCGGAGGAGCTGCTCCAAGTGGCTGGGGAGAGGGAAGTCTGGGCCTCCCTACTTAGGCTGCTACCCCCGCGACCCGACCCCGGATAAGTGGAAGAAAATGGATGGATGGAAAAGTAGCAAAACAGACAGATTATAAGGCAGATCTAGAAAATCAAAAACAGGAACAAATCTGCATTGGTTTTTGCCAGGATTCCAACAGATTCTTAAAACCATTTAGAGAAGTCAAGGTCGAGATCTTCAGATCTTTTTGTAAGATATTCCATGAAGCAGGAGCAGAGTAGGAGAAGGCCCTTTTTCCAAGTTCAGTCCTCACTGACGGAACACTGCAGGTAATCATGTCCTGAGAGCGCACGCTGTAGCTGCACTCACGCAAAGACATGTAGGAGGAGATGTATGAGGGCAGCAGACCAAGAAGTGATTTAAAGATGAAAATGTACCAGTGGAAGAGTCTGCGTGAGGTTAATGATGTCCAGTTAACCTGTGAATACAGGGTGCAGTGGTGGGTACGATAATCACAACCAGTTATGAATCTTGGTTTAGTTTAGGACTGAGGTGTGAATTGTGGTAGGGTTAGAGTTAGACATGTACTAGTAAGATTAGGTTTACGGTAAGAGTCAGGGTTAGACTATAGAAATGAATGGAAGTCAAGACAAAGGCCCCAAAAAGTATGTTTAAAAGAACGTATATATATATGTGTGTGTGTGTGTGTTTCTGTGTGTGCAGCTGACCGGCGTTGTCATCTCTACTGTCGGTCCAAGGAGACGGGGGCCGTGGTGTCCATGAACAGAATGGTGCATGATGGGACGCTATGCTCTTATGAAGACGCCTACAGCGTGTGTGTCCGAGGAGAGTGTGAGGTCTTTATTGATTGTCCTTTGGTCTCCTGTTCTGTCTCACTCTCTGAACGCTGTTTCTCCACAGGGCTGGTATTAATGTAGGAATCAAAATAAAAACAAAAGTCCAGTTTGAGTAAACTACTCTGGATGAGTTTCCAGGCAAAGTGTGACTACTGAGTCACCGTCCACACAAATGTCCTTTGTCCCCTTCTTTTTTGTCCCCTTATGCTTCAATAAGTGCCAGCTCCTGAGCAGAAATATTAGTGGAGCAATATTATAGTCAGAAACATGGGTGTGCTATGGGGTCTCCAGTCTCTCCTATTGTTGCCAACCTGTACATGGAGGAGGTAGAAAAGAGAGCCTTGACGTCCTTTTCAGGGAGACCACCAAGTCATTGGTTCAGGTATGTTGATGACACCTGGGTTAAAATTAAATCTCAGGAAGTCCAACATTTCACTGATCACATCAACTCTGTGGATAAATATATCAAGTTCACACGAGAAGATGTAAAAAATGGCAGGTTGGCTTTCTTGGACTGTGAGGTCTCAGTTTCTGATAGAGGACATTTACAAACTGAGGTGTACCACAAACCCACCCACACAGACCAGTATTTACAGTTTGACTCCCATCACCCTCTGGAGCACAAGTTAGGAGTCATCAGGACTCTGTACCACAGAGCAGACAGCGTCCCCACTAACTCAGGAGACAGACAGAAGAGAAATCACACACAAAACAGGCTCTAGAGAAATGTGGATATCCTAACTGGGCCTTCCTGAAAGAAGAAACCCAAACAGGACTCCAGCAGCCATCAGGTGAAAAGAAGGAACCCAGACCCAGACCAGTGGTCATTCCAGATGTTGCAGGAGTTTCAGAGACATTGAGACGTTTATTTTCTCTTTGCCTCTCAGCGAGAAGGTCCAAGGTTCAAATCCCGGCCGGGGGCCTTTCTGGGTGGAGTTTGCATGTTCTCTCCGTGCATGCGTGGGTTTCCTCCGGGTGCTCCGGTTTCCTCCCACAGTCCAAAAACATGCATGTTAGGTTGATTGGTGACTCTAAAAAAAATTGACCCTGGGTGTGAGTGAGACAGGTCCCTCTTGTAAATGAGTCCCCGTGGCTCAACGAGGCTAGCCTGTAAAAATAAAGGTTGAATGAATGAATGAATTTTCTAAACACAATGTCCCAGTGGCTTTTAAACCCCAAAATACATTAAAGACTGGTTCATCCCAAAGATCCAGTCCCCCGGCACAAACAGAGTAATATTGTGTATGTTGTTCAGTGTCAGGAGGGTGATCAGTCTTATATCAGGGAAACTAAACAGCCACTGGCCAAAAGGATGGACCAGCACAGAAGATCAACATCATCAGGTCAGGACTCTGCAGTCTACACTCATCTCCAGGTCAGAGGTCACTCTTTCAGGGATGAAGATGTTCACATCCTTGATAGAGAGGAACGATGGTTTGAGAGAGGAGTAAAGGAGGCCATCTTTGTGAAAAGAAACCGTCCATCATTAAACAGAGGTGGAGGCCTCCGGGTTCAACTGTCCCCCTCTTACAATGCTGTTATTGCTAGTATCACTCAGCCCTCTGTGAATAGCAAACAACCATCAGGGTGCTAATGATCCATCGTTAGGCTGATGGTCCTCCTTGATCATGTGAGCAGCTGGTTTCAGGCTGTCATCAGCCAACTGGTTGTGTAACACTGTGAGAGGGTGCTATTTATAAGACTGAGCTGAATACGGCAGCTCAGACTGAGGAAGTCTTTTGGACGAAAGACAAAATATTTCTACTTTTTTGTTTTGTTTTTTGAGTGTCCAGGCGTGCAGCTGGATATATCAAATTCTTTCAACAAAGCAACAGGGTTCTGGAGAACCCTCATGTGCTTGGACGAGGCGTGCAGCTGGATATATCTCTGTGGGGATGCGTCTACCTCTGCTATCAAACGAGGATGCTGAAATTGCCAATAATTGGATTTTTGATAACAGTTTTCCTGTGTTTGGAATAGACTGGATCCTGGTTCATCAACATACAAAGAAGAAGATCGCAGCTAATTTGGACCTTGACAGGCTGCTGTCTATGTGAAGGTCTGGTTTGTGCTGGAGGACTTAAAATCAGATGATTCACAAGCTAAACCATAAGTTGGAAGTGATTTAAATTGCATGCCACCCGTGGCCTTGGGATTCATCAGCATGAAAAAAACTTGTTGAAGAAACTTGTAAGCACGGACCAGCACCCTAATCTGGACATTTTGGACCTTGGAAGTCATCAGTACAGGCTCAAGGCTGACGGAAAAATAGTCTGCCTGAATAAACCGACAATTGTGGTAATCTGAATCTCTCCCAGCTGGCCTCGGAACAGGCTGACTTATCAGTTTCTCCAGGGAAATGTTAGCCTGGTTTAAACCAGACCCTTGTCCTTCACTTCGCTTCGTACTAGGGTCTGGACTTTTCCCATTGAAAAACGTTTCTTGCTGGAGGCGTGGCCTCTGCTTAGGAACAAAACCATTGGATATTTTGAACAGGGAAAGCATTCTGCTCCCTCCCCTCAGAGCCACCCCCCGTGCTCTGGTGAACTTGACTGACAGCTGCTCCGCCTCTTGCAGCGTTTCTCTCGCTGCGCAAACTCAGTGTTTATATGTTATAAAACGTTTTAATACAATAAAATCAAACCAAAAGACCAGAAAATCTGCAGGGACTCGGTCAGCAACTAAAACCCGAGTTTAATTCTCGTGACAACCTGAGGCATTTCCGTGTTCATTTTACTCAGCAGGAGGGTGGAGGAGAAGGAGGACGAGGGAGCGATTACTTAACTTTTGGGAAAAAACAAAACAAAAGAAAACTCCAGATAAGGGATTAAGAAGGGGAAATTAATAAATTTGTGTCACATATAAAACAATCCTGCATCGCTTTGAATGAGAACATGCCGCTGCTCGCTGACTGAGCGCTGGCAGAGCCCTTTTATAGGGCTCTGCGCGCTGGGACTGGTGGGGGCGTGGGTTAGGGTCCAAAACTCCACCCCTTCTGTTCTCTGATTGGTCCGAACAAAAATCTACCGGAGAAATCCTTGTGGGTGGGTGAAGTCCCAGACTGTGCAGTGAAGGGAAATGAGAATTGAGCGGAGCTGTGCAGGAAGGCGAGGGCCAGGCTAGGGAAATGTGTAAACTAAGGAAAATCTTTGTCTATCGCAACCCCTTTCCTTTTCCTTCTGTGGAGTCTTATCAGAACTGTGCCGGCTGATCATCATCTTATCAGGACAGTGGACTCTCTGTTACCCGGAATTTACACTACATGCGTTCCGGCTCCGCCCCGCTCCGCAGGTCGCAGCTGAGCGTCTCAAAGTCCAGTTTACACTTCCTCCGCTCCGGTCCGGTCCGCCTGGACGCGCCGCTCCGAGACGTATGCGCGGGAATTGCGAGATCGTGCTATAAATCAAGTGATAAATAAGTAAGTCAGAACAAAACAATTCATTCGGTGGAAGAAGGAGAACAACAGTAGAGACTGCCTCGCTGTTTGATTGTTTTTTGCATTGAGATATGAGCGACAGGATGTGATCTATTACATTTCAGAATAAAATACTTTTTTATTTATTTATTTATTTATTGTATTGCGTTTGTAGGCGTAGTCATAAATGATAGTTTGACAGCATTTTTGTACAAATAAATCCGTATAGAGCTAGGATTAGTCCGCCCGTGGTGATTTTATTTTGTAAATACGGAAGTTGTGCTCGTTCCTTTTCCTGTTGGTGCGACGTAATCTTCAAAAGTTGACTCCGCACAGCTCCGGCGTCCGGCAGAAATAGGATGGGATCCTATTTTGACGGACTGCCGTCCGCTCGCCGCCGCTCGCCGCCGCCGTGCGGAGCCAGTGTAAACTCTGTCATTGATTATAATGGGTGCGTATTTGCTGCGGAGGTCGGACCGAGCGGACCGGAGCCGGAACGCATGTAGTGTAAATTGGGGGTTAGCGCTTCATGGACCACCTCGATGTAAATGCATATGTAACATGCTCATAAATGTGCTTTTGGCTGGCAGAGTTTTTGATGTTTTTAAATGATGCCCTGTAAGGACAAGGTATGAAGAGCTCTTTTTTTGTAATGCCACTACCTCTCTCCTCATGGCTTTGTCCCTTTTTCTATCTAAAAATATTATTCTGAAGAAGAATAAGAAGGCTGTGCTTTATGGCAGCAGCTTCGTGCACTCTGTCCATCTTTCAGATGATTGTACGTACATGTTCTCATTGTGTCTTGGTGCAATGATAATTTAAAAAATTCTGATTTTGACAAGGTTAGAAAAAGATGCAGACCTGGAGTGCTTAACAATTTCATTTTGAGTCGAGATCAGCAGTCTTTGGACTTCAAGTTTATTAGATTTCCACAAAAGCTCCACCTTACAAGATCTGAACAACATCATTTCCTAATTTCTCCAAAGACAAGAGTTTTTACAAGAGGATATTTTGTGTGTTACAAGAGCATAGGTACATTGGTACATATGTATGTGTGTATCTTATCTCAGCCTTTAAAACCTGAACCCCACTCTCTGCTCTTTGAATTGAGAAAGCTCCTCGGATGAAGAGCGAAACGTCTTCTGTTACAAATAAAGTCCAGTTGTTTTTGTATAGAACGTTTTTTGAACTTATCATGTCCTGGATGACTGAGAATCTCCCCCAGCATGTTACAGGAGCAACCTCATCTAAGACAGACAGGCAGTGGCTATGAAAAGACTCGACAAAGGAATCAGCATCGCTGCAACTTACAAAACAATTGGGCTCAAATGATTCTGAGAATTTCTCAACAGCAGTTTGATGATAATTTGCCTTTGAGAAATCACTATATGAGGACGACTGTTGAGGTTAAAAGACAAATTAAAACACACACAGCCGTGGTCGAGACAGGAATGTCCACAAAACTCAGTTGGTCAGTGATGAGACCAAAAGAGAAGACACAGTCTAAAGTATGGCCTTCTTCATGAGTAGGCCCAGAAACATGCTGTTTATAATGAAACGCCGGCTCTGTGGGTGACAATAACTCTGAGGCTACGTGCAGGACGAGCCGTCAATATGAATGTTAAAACCTCCAAGAATTAAAACTTTCTCAAGCTTAATAACAGAAGATAAAATTTCAGAATTCTAAAAATGTTAGAGCAGGACAAGGAGGTTGGTAAATTAAAACACAAAAAAAGAGTCAGTTTTACCAACTTTAGTCACCTGCAGCTCAAAAGAGCTGAAAGAAACTGTGGACCAGGAAAAGATTAGTGAGGGTGAAGTCCGGAAAGTTCTGAAAAGAATGAAGAAGGGGAAGGCAGTAGGACCTGATGACATACCAGTGGAGGTTTGGAAATGTCTTGGAGAGATGGCAGTGAGGTTTTTGACTCAAATATTTAATGGAATATCTGAGGGTGAGAAAATGCCTGAGGATCATATGCCTGACACGCGTGTGTCCGTTGTGTACAATAACAGTCTCATTAACAGTTTCCCAGCCTCACCTCTAAGTGTTGCCAATGGACAAGTAACCATAGAAACGTCACGTGCATATGACAATGGCCTGTGCACGTTTCAACAGTCAGTTCATTCTTGATGCATCTGAAGGTTTGCATGAAAACTGGTGTATGCCACATTGTTGTGCAAACATACCCTTTGTACATTTTGCCTCTGGTCTCTCTTCTCTCTTGCTTTACCTTGCATCACCTGGTCTCATGTGGTCTCCTGTAGCATGTGGGATGTGATGGTCAGATTGCTTCAGACCAGCAGGAGGATGAGTGTGGAGTCTGTGGAGGAGACAAGTCCGCCTGTAGGATAGTTAAAGGAAACTTCACTCGCAGCACCAGGAAAGAAGGTGAGCAGGAACTGACTGGACTGCTTTGAGTCCACGCTGCTCAGCCATGGCATCATTACGAGGCACCAAGTTGACATGTCCAGCAGATTCGGATGTTATCAGTCCATACAATGGGCACTATCAACTGTATCATCCCCATATGTAGTGGCAAAACTGTCACAATCTACCTCCTAGCATGTTTAAAAGAACGTTATCAGCCTTATAATCGCTGTGAGTAGGCAGCGTGTTTCCGTAAACCCGGAAGTGTTGTGGGTTTTTTTTTTCAGCTTATGTAATCGTTTTCCTAAAGCTAACCTTAAACCTGACCCAGAGGACCAACCCTAAACCTAATGTGGCAATCTGTGTTTTAAATTAACATTCTATTATATTTGTACCAACAGCGCCACCTGGGACTTTCACCCAGGAAATCAAATAACACGCAGGTGTGTTTGCAAGAAGCAAGAGACAAGGTTCCAAGTTAATGATAATTTATTAAAAACTATAAAAACAGAGAAATACCCGTCTGTAGCTGAAGATCTAAGAAAGAAAATGACAAACTATGAAGCACAGTTGGCGAGGTTTACCCGGGTCCTGGATGGGAGGCTCCTGAATTAAAATAAATACAGCCACCCGTGAACTCTCACACACACACACACACACACACACACACACACACACACACACACACACACTTGTTGAATCCCTCCACCTGTCTGTGCTGGGGACTGCAATCACACAAAGAGGAACGCCACCATCCAGGCCGCACGCACTTTCCTCGCCAATCTGTAGAAAAAAGGAAATAAATAATTTAAACAAAAGACAAAAAGAAAAGTGCACAAGCTACTAATAAAATACAGGTAAAGAACTCCATAAAAACAACAATAACATCCAAGAACGGTCACAGCAGCACACAAGCAGGTGCTGCGCAAAAGCCTCCGCTCTCTGTCTCGTGGCGTGGGTGTGTCCACGCCGCTTCCAAATGTTTGTACGAGCAGCGTCTCTGAGGTGATTTCAAAACTCGGCAAAGCAGCAGTGGTGATTGTGGAAATGAATCTACAATCCATAAAAAATAGTTTAGAGCAAGTTGATTAACATGAGGCTCGTGATTGTTTCCACATACCGATCAGGCTCTCTCACTCCCGCACAAACGGGAACGCCCACAGCAACACGCTGGCAGGAGGAGTCACTTCACTCGCCATCAACAGGATTGTAAATGTGCTGACAATTATCTGCTGATATAAAAATAAATAACTACACATTTGGAGCCAAGGTAGATGCGCAGGAAGCCAACCTCACCTGTACTCTGCATGCAGCAAAGGTAACATGGAAGCGCAGTGTGACGCGTCCGTAAGCAGGCGTCTTTGAATCGCTGAAGACGTATCAAACAAGACCCTTACGCAACCTACGCTCTTTTATAGTGAGCGCCACTAATGTTATTGGCTGAGCAAGCAATTATCCTGGCAGCAGGTGGAGCCTTCACCTGCTTCCTGCCACACTAACCAAGACCCTAAGCCTAACCCCGTAGCTAAAGACGGAGCCTGCTGTCATCAATTGTAACGGTGATAACGTACCTTTAAACCTCCTAGTAGGTACAGGATGGGCAATCTGACCGCTACGTATGGTTGATAACATCCGAAGCGGGTGACATGTCAGTATGTGTGGCCTACCAGGTGAACTCTTTGTCCTTCAAGTTGTTGGGGAAAATAAAATATATATATATATATATATATTTTTTTTTTTTACCAAAACCAAACAAAGATGTAAAAAAAGTTCAGTCAGGTCCTCTGGATGGATTCAAAACATTTTAAAAAACATTGAAACGTTTCATCTTTAATCCAAAAGACTGTCAGTCTGAGGCGTCTTATAAATAGCACCTTGTCATAGTGAATCAGCCACTTTACTGTTGACGGTCAAAACCAGCTGCTCACGTGATCAAGGAGGACCATCAGCCCAAATACAGATTGTTAGCACCTGATGGCCACTTCTCATTCACAGAGGCCTGAGTGACACTAGCAATAACCGCACTGTAAGAAGGGGACAATAGGACATGGAGGTCTCCGCCTCCGTTTAGTGACGGACAGTTTCTTTTCACAAAGATGGCCCAGCAGAGAAGAGCAACATCATCAGGCCAAGACTCTGTGGTCTACGCTCATCTGCAGGCTAAGAAGGGACTATTTATTAGACTGAGCTTGTTGTAGCTCATCAGACTGACGAAGCCTTCTGGATTAAAGATGAAACATTTCTGTTAGGATAATTGAATATTATCCTTGTAGCTCATTGAATAAATATGCCACACAGGAGACGTAGATCATTTTCTTAATCCCAGGTTTAATCTTGCAAGATGGAGCAGAGGTTGAAATACAAGCCTGCAAGATTTTTACTTGACACTTTGTCTCCAGGTCTGTTCAAGGACCTGTATGAGGACGTGTCTTTTAATAATGTTATCAGACAGTGGCACGGTCAAACGACTCTTGCAGCCTCTTGCTCATTTGGGTGAAAGGCTCCATGCAGCACTCAGTCTAGTCATAACAACCCTTAACACACACACACACGTGCGCACGGTAATATGAGTCAGAACATTTGGCATTAATAAGGGAAAAACATCTGTGACCGTTCACATCTCCATCAATTACGAGAAGTTTTTTATTTTTTTTAATCCATCCAGATCGGACTTAACTTTTTTATATTTTCTACCTGGATTATTGAGCATGCATCAGGACTAACAAAGATGGTTCACCATCTGGATCAGAACATTCTCACACCGGCAGCTCTGTGCAATGTTCCTGTTCTGTGAAGGTCAGGAACTACCAAAGCTACTACCGTACATAGAAATACAATGTCACATCGGGGCTGGTGCTGGTAAGCCCAGTGGTGCAGGTAGGCAGTCGAGGACTCAGGAATGATGATTCAAATATTTATTTGCAAAACAAAAAGACTGGCAGAGCAGCCAAACTTACATATTTAATCCAACGGTGCACAGGGTGCAGAACAGATCATCACCAGAAGACAGATAACACCAGGACACAGGGAAGACAAACGCACAGGCCTAAATACAGACACTAACGAGACCCAACACGCAACACACAGGTGTGGAGAATACAGGTAACGAGACACAAGGGACGCAACACAAGATGGAGCCAGACACCAAGGAATTGTACACGTTATAATGGAATGTCAGAAATATGATCAAGAAAGAAGACATATGTTCAGACAGTTTGAGAATATTAAGGAACAGTTTGGCATTATAGACACACTACAAAGGAATTTAGGAAGCAAACATATTCAAATTATAATAAGATTTCTGGGGGAAAAAAATTGTTAAACAGACTTAAATTTTTACGGTAGGAAACACATGGATAGATTAGGGAAATAACCATTTTGGACCCCACTCCATACCAGTAGGTGGCGGTAATGCACACCTTCAGTTTCTTGCCAACCGCCATTAAACAACATGAAGAAGAAGACACCAAGGAATCCAAACTCTACAGACAAGAAGAAAACCTTTGTCAGAGTGATGATCCTGTCTGCCATGCTGGAGAGATGTTTCAGGAATACTTGGAGGAACACAACAACTAGTTTGAAGTGTGGTCCCCAGATCCTCCAGATCTCTGTCCAACCTATCATGTGTAGGATGTTCTGGATGAACAAGTACTATCCATGGAGGTTCTATTGAACCATTTCAGTGACTTAAAAGGATTTTCTGCAGCTAGATATACACCACAGCAGACCTTCAGATGTCCACAGCAGACCTTCAGATGTCCACAGCAGAGTTTCACAGGTTCACAGTAGACCTTGAATGTATCAAAGCTAATATCCTGATGCTGCTCAATAATCCAGGAAGAAAAATCTTTAAAAAAGTGAAGTCTGGTCCTCTGGACGTTCAAAAAACAAAACCGAAATATTGTAGAAACATTTTCAGAGGAAAGACGAAACATTTCTATAATATTTCGGGTTTGTTTTGTTTTTTGAATGTCCAGAGGACCAGACTTCACTTTTTTAAGATATCAAAGCAAATCTTCAGAGGTTCACAGTAGATCTTCAGAGGTTCGTAGACTTTGAGAGGTTCACAGCAGAACTTAAGAAGTTCACAGTAGATCTTCAGATGTCGAGTGGAGTCATAATGTTATTGCTGATTTCCAGTTAGCTGTACTGTATACAGTATCTATCCCTCATTGGTGGTTTTATTAACTGATAATTGACTCCATCCCTCAGGTTACCTGAAGATCTTGGACATCCCCAAAGGAGCCAGACACCTTCTTGTCCAAGAATTCAAAGGAACTCTTCACATCCTGGGTAAGAGGACAGAAGAACCTGAAGACCAAGAGTTGCTTCTGGAAGAAACTGACCCTGTGTTTCATGTTCTAGCTGTTAAAAACCAGGAGACAGGTCAACTGTTCCTCAATGATGAAGACGAGCTACCTGAGTCCAGAGAGCTGATTGAAAAGGGTGTGGTCTGGGAGTACAACAGGACCGGTGAGCAAGAGTCCATCCAGACCACCGGGCCACTGAAGTATGATGTCCTGCTGATGGTCAGTCCTGTCAGAAGAATCAGGATGGTCTTTGTCTCTGAATCTGATGAGGGGTGAACCAGAACCAACGGTTTTCTGTCCCACAGGTCAGATCCCATGGCGACTCCAAGGTGACAGTCTCTTATAGGTACATCATCCAGGATGAGCTACGTTCTTCTCTGGAGTCTAACCTGGTCCAGGAGGATGCAGTTTTGTATGATTGGGCTCTGAAGAAGTGGTCACACTGTTCCAAACCCTGCGGAGGAGGTACACATAGTCCTACATTCCAGTTGTTGTTTACAACGTGGCTTTGGACTTGATGGTAGTTTTGATTACTGGGACTTTATTTGACTTGATAGTCTCTCTTCTTGGGAACATTTGGGGTATAAATGGTGGGTCATTTGACATGATTTAATTTGATTGTCAATTTTACCACCATGTGTACCCTGATTATTGATAACCAGGGTGCACATGGTTCTGGACTTGATGGTAGTCTTTGTTCCAAGGGACTCAGTACACCAGGTTTGGCTGCAGAAGGAAGGCTGATGGGGAAATGATGGAAAGGACGTACTGCTCCACCATCAACAAACCGAGACCTATCAGCCGCAAGTGCAACACTGAGACCTGCAAGTCTCCACGGTAACACAGCCGGTGCCCACAGGAACACCACCCACCTTTCAGAGTGCAGCAGAGCTAACGTGACTGTTCCCTCCGTCAGCTGGGTGTCTGGGGACTGGGAGGCCTGCAGCACCTCGTGTGGTCAGACTGGGTGGCAGCGGCGCTGGGTGAGCTGTCAGCAAGCGTCCAGCAGTGGAAAGCAGCAGCACTCGGTGAACAGTAGGCTCTGTGGTGAAGACCGACCAGAGTCCAAACAAACCTGTAACCGGTTCCCCTGCCCTGCTGCCTGGAGAACTGGGCCATGGACCCCTGTAAGAAAACCTAAAACACATTCAAGAGTCTTTGAATGGACTACTTCACACCTCTTGCTGTCTGAACACCATCTGTCAAGCTTTTTATTCCTCTTCTGTCTTGTGAGCAAAAGTAGGTGTAGTCCTAAAGAGAAGACTGGTGATTTTATAAGTTAATCTCCTCATTCAATTCAATTCGATTCAATTCAACTTTATATTGGTAAATTAAAAACATTACAAACAAAAAGAAAACAATATCAATGGTAAATCAATCATTTACCAAAAAAGGAATAGGCTGAAGCCAAGGCTTATACTTGCCTACCCTATTCATAGACTCAGCAGTCTACATAATGACATATATCTACTGTACACATATATACATAATGCACATACAACATTTACTGTATATTTAAATACGCATGTATACATGCCGTATTTTTCAGAGTATAGGTCGCACCCGAGTATAGGTCGCACCTACGTCAAAATGTGGACCTACGTTTAGCTCTGCTGCAAATGTCTCTTCCACAGGAGCGCACAGCAAGGCTTTTAAGAAGATTAACACTTAAAAACAATTATTTGTTTGATAAAAATTATAGCAAATATGTGTCTGAGCTGAACTTTTCTTTAATAAATGAATAATTTTAGCAGGATAAACACCTAAAAAAATATATTTGTTAGCTGACATTATTGTAAGAGTGTGTCTCAGTTTAATTTTTGTTAATAAATGATTACAAATCAGCTTATTTTATAAAAAGCCATATATAGGTCGCACCTGAGTTCTGTATAGGTCGCAGGCCATGAAAAAATTATAAAAAGGTGCGACCTATACTCCGAAAAATACGGTACGCACATTACATATATACAGGGTTACATAATACATATATACATCTACATAACATCTCCATAAGCTTGTATAATTTTACATTTTAAGGCTCTTTTAAAGCTCAACAAAAAAGCACATAATTTGAGATCATCATTCAGTTCATTCCACAGTTTCACGCCGATAACTGAAATACATCTAGATTTTACTTTACTGTTCTCTTTACCTTGTTCAAATATTAACAAACCTCGTTAATTATATTTACTCTCTCTTAAGAGGGAAGACTTTTATTCAGTGCTTTATACATTATTTCCAATAGTTTTATATAAACAATGTCATTAAATTTTAAAGTATTATTTTGAATAAAAAGTTTATTAGTTGGTTCACAATATCCCACTTTACTAATAATCCTAATTGCTTTTTTTTGTAACTTTATTAATACGTCAATAGTAGTTTTATTTGCATTTCCCCATATTTCTGAGCAATATAACAAGTAGGGCATAATCAAGGAAGAGTATATAATATGCAAGCCTTTTACATTTATTAAATCTTTTATTTTAAACAATATTCCAATAGTTTTTGCAATTTTATTTCTAATATATTCAATATGAGGCTTCCAACTAAGTTTGCTATCCAGAATGATACCTAAAAATTTTGTATCATAAACTCTGTCGATTTCAACTCCATTTATATGTAACTTTACATTATTGTATCATCATGTTCAAGTTCAAGAATCTGTAATATCACTGAGGGACAATTATTTTCACAGTCAGTATGTCCACCAAACATCTATAAAAGACCAGACATTAAGACGTTAAAATAACCATACAGACATCATCACTGTTCGTTGAGAAGCTTGATCGCTGCAGCGATGAATGAGTTGTCCAGTCTGTTCGCCCTACGTGATGTGGGCAGCAGATAGCTGCGTCCAGATGGAAGACACCTGAACTCACCATGGAGTGGTGATCAGGATCTGCCAGAATCAGCCTGGCCTTGTTCACTGACCTCACCTTGTGCAGGTCAGTGTACATCCTGACAAGCCCGGAGAGTTTGTTCCTGCTTTTGCATCCAAACAAACAGATGAAGGTGGGAGAAGAGAGACTCAATAAAACATTTAAATAAAAGTAGAATCAACATTAAAACCACAGAGCTTCTGATAAAAATACATCCTCTGCCTTAGTACAAAGTGAGTTCACACGGGGGTCAAAGGCCAGTTCATCATCAAGATCAGTTCTCAGATATTTATATTGTCAGAGTCAGTCAGAGTACTTTTATTAACATTGCACCAGTTTTCACCAATACAGCGTGATTATGTATGCACAGTCATCCTGAAGATGGGGTGAGTGTGGGAAGCTGCTGCTTATTCAGAACACATGACATGTTCTTCAGCGCGGCCTCTCTCATCCGTGTCGGGATGAAGGTCAAAGGTGTGAAAAAAGGAAAGTACCATGAGGGTCACAGCGTTGGTATTAAAAAAAAAAGTATCACATTTTGTCTGCCAAGACACCGCATGACACAGTAAAAACTATACCAGAAGCACATTTAAGACAGTTACATGTTGCATGTTGAGACTGAGGCAGGGAGGATCCTGTCCATGAGACATTCCAGATAGCGACAGTCTGACCAGCCGGCCTCCGATAACGCTCATAGAAAAGTTCTCTGGGGGGGGGGAGGTAGCAGACAAGACAAGAGAGCAGCTGTTTTGTTCTCAGTAAAACACGTCTCAGGAGAAATTAGATATCCAGCCTTTTCCAAGGTTGTTTCCAAGGGAGTCAGATAAGAATTGCAAATATTTTCACTTCAGGCTCACATTGTAATTTCTGCAGCCTTCAGTCTGTAAGGGCAACTCTGTTCCAATTACAAATGATCCAATTCGGGACTTTTTCCACTGATCCAAGCTCTGACCTCAGATGTTGAACACAGCGTCCAGAGTCCCAATCCGACCTTCCGGATAAGCTCGCAAACAGCTGATTTCTCGAGGTCACCGCGCAGACCAGACGTCAGGTTCTACAGGCATTAAGTCCTGCTGAAGTCTCCCTCTTTTGCGATGGGCTAGTGCTCCACAAACGCCAAAAAGCAAAGCGCTGCCATCATAATCCAATATAATCCAGATTCTTCACCTCCACAGAGCACAGCACAGAGAGCGAGACGCACACCATCCACACCCACAGGAATCCATGGCGTATCCTCTTCGTCACTCTGTGAGGGTGGACCAGCTCTCCTTGTGCCTTTTCTTCTGTAGAAATCTTGTTCATATAATCGAATGCCCAAACCTCCAGTCCATCTTAATTTGCATTCGAGGTGCTTATATTGATGCACCACCTCCACAGTTTCACTAGTAATGATGACAGGAGTGGCAACGGAAGAGCCTTTTCTAAAAGCAGTGGCCATCTCTCTCGTCTCAGAAACGTTTAACTTTAAACGGACGACTACCTCTCTTTGCTGCTAACTGAAGTAAGAAAAGGTTGTAGAAGGGCTGCTGTAGTTTAGGTTCAAACATGGAGTCTGACATGGTTTCTGTTACAGTTTGATGGGGTTGGATGGGAGGTTAGGTCAGAGGTGTTGACTTTAGGCTGAAAATTTGAGGGTTGCATTCCAAGATGTTTTTACTCTAGAACACGTTTTCAAAAACGTTGCTTCAGGGCTCCTAAAGTACATTTCAATTCTATTCAATTCAGTTGGTAGTTACAGACAGAAGCACGGCTGTGCCATGGGATCTCCAGTGTCACCCATTGTTGCAAACCTCTACATGGAGGAAGTGGAACAGAGAGCCCTTAACTCCTATGAGGGGACAACTCCAAGCCATTGGTTCCGTTATGTGGATGACACCTGTGTCAAAATCCAAGCCAGGGAGGTGGAAGCGTTCACCAGACACATTAACTCGGTTGATAACAACATCAAGTTCACCAGAGAGGATGCTAACGACAACAAGCTGCCTTTTTTGGACTGTTTGGTGCATATGGAGGGAGAGGACAGTCTCAACATTGAAGTTTACAGAAAACCAACCCACACAGACCAGTATCTCCTGTTTCGACTCTCACCATCCACTGGAGCACAAACTTTCTGTCATCAGAACTTTACAGCATCGGGCAGAACACATCCCCACGAAGACAGAAGGGAAGGAAAAGGAACAGAAACACATCAACAAATCTCTGCAAACATGTGGATATCCCAACTGGGCTTTTGTCAAGTCAGCAAGGAAATCTGCTAAACACAATAATGAACAGAAAAAGTCTAACAGACGGAAAAACATTGTCATTCCTTATGTTGCTGGAGTCTCAGAGAATTTCAGAAGGATTTTCAACAAACACAACATCCCAGTACATTTCAAACCCAGCAGGACTCTCAGACAGAGGCTGGTCCACCCTAAGGACAGAACCCCGACACACAAACAGAGTGGTGTGGTTTACGCAGTCCAGTGCAGCGAGGTCTGCTCAGACCGTTACATTGGAGAAACGAAGCAGCTCATCCACAAAAGAATGTCTCAACATAGAGCAACCTCCTCTGGACAAAACTCAGCTGTTCACCTACACCTCACGGACAAGGGTCACTCATTTGAGGACCAGAATGTGCAAATTTTGGACCGAGAGCACAGATGGTTTGAGAGAGGTGTGAAGGAAGCTATTTATGTTAAGAGAGAAAAACCTTCTCTCAACAGAGGAGGAGGTCTGAGATTTCAGCTTTCCAAGACTTATAACTCAGCTTTGGAACTGATTCCGAAACGTTCTACACCGGATGGGAACAGAGGTGTCTTGTCTGTAAATTAGACTAACAAATTTCTTTGAGAAGCCTCTGTTTGTTGGTTGGGAGTTGTTTGTTGTCAATTTACATACAGTGTTGTATCTTCTGTCAGAGACCTCAAGGGAACCCCCTACTGTTGAGGTGTGATCTGTCAATTTACATGTATGTGTTACCTCAGCTTGAAACTTACACATGATGGTGCGTGGTTCTGTTATAACTCCAAACTTTTCACAGTTGTTCATGGAATTGAGAAAGCCTCCCGGATGGGAGTCGAAACGTTTTTCTGTTACAAATCAATCAATCAATCAATCAATCAATCAATCAATCACCTTTATTTAACCAGGTAGAGCCCATTGAGATCGAGATCTCTTTTACAAGGGTGACCTGGTCAAGTGGTCAGCAGCACACGTCACATTGGCAATAGGCATTTGCACTTATCAAAAGAAAATACAGTAAAGAAAACTACAATCACAGTAAACAGATGTTGACAGTTCAAAACCAACAGGATATGACAGATTTCTATATACATTATATACAAAAACATAGTATATATCCAGTTGATCTTGTATTGAACGCCTTTTTGATTTATTCAATTCAGTTTATTTCTACAGCGCCAAGTCACAGCAGAAGTCATCTCGGGGCACTGAACAGAAACATTCATATTTAAAAATAATAATTTAACATTATTTATGTGAGGAGCAGACTGCTTTGAGTTTAACTCCATCACAGAACTCTCATCTTGAGCAAGCATGAAGGCGACAGTGGAAAGAAATCTCCCTCATGACGAAGAAACCTTAAAGGACAACACCCACCGTGACAGTAACAATTCACCATATTGGACAATTACTGTAGTAGAATATGATGTCTATTTTCATTTTTGCATTTGGGTCAGGCGAGTGTAAAAAAAAACCCAACAACAACGGAGTTTGCGGAAGTATCCGGAAACTCCTCCGAAGACTGCCAAACCGGAGTGACGCAAAAAAAGGATCCCCCTCAGAAGGCACTGCAATGGATCTTACGCTCCGACTTTGCCACGCAGTCATAACCAGTCACTTTTTATCTTCCATCCTTACACATGTAAGACTGTGCTGCTAAAACCTCACTTCACCCGCTATTGCAGCCGTGCACACTCTGAGCTCAGAACCGGACAGCTCAGAACCGGACAGCTCAGAGCCCGGACAGCTCAGAACCGGACAGCTCAGAGCCCGGACAGCTCAGAACCGGACACTTAGCTTGACCCGCACACTCACAGCTCAGACCCGGACAGCTCAGAACCCGGACAGCTCAGAACCGGACACTGAGCTCGACCCGCACACTCATACATGAGAACCGACAGTCATCGCGGCTGCAGCCGAGGACACAGAGCTCAGACCCGGACACACAGCTGAGACACATATTATGCTAACTAGCATAGCATTAGCATTATGCTAACCAGCCACAGGCTAGCGACACACATTTTCATGAAAAAGTGGCGTGAATATTACCTAACTATGGTACATTTAAAAGCCTGCTCTATTATTCATTCTGTTCTGATGTCAAAAATTAAATTGAGCAAAGTCTTACCCGCAAAACCTCCGTTTTCTTACAACTGTCGAGGTCCGAGCCTTCTTCGCTGGTCGGTCCTTGGTGGGGGCTGAGTCCATTTCCCAGGGAGAGGCAAATTCTTCCTTCGGTCTCGTACCACTTTTCCCCTTAAATCCAAATGCTGGGCAACACATCGGTTCAGCATTTTCTTAGTTTTTATTCGTAACTACTCTGGTCGGAAAAAAGAACGCTACTAGTTGATGCTCGTTCTAACTCTGTCAGAATTCAAGGCGGATACTTGAGTGACGTCAATGCCCATATATGGAGAGGGGCAGACTTTTCCGGAGCGCTGCTGTTACAATATGCTAAAAATCATGAAATAACACATTTAGCGTTATTTCTCTACAATATCAATAAATGCTCCTGTATTGTTATTTAATTCACTACTAAATCCTGGCGATGCAATTTGAAAACATGGTGGGTCATGGACTTTAAGCAGAACCAGGTTCAGGACAAGCGTCATCTGCTTCAACCTACTGGGCTGGGTTTGGTAGGAACAGATACACAATTTCAATACCAATTTATTTCTAAAGCACTTAAAATACAACATGGCAGCCATCCAAAGTGCTGTACAAAGATAAAAACAAGCACAAAACAGTAAAACAATAAAAACAATCAAGTATATTTACAAAGTATGTATGTGTAACCTCATCAAATGGTGAATTCGTTCAGAATAATTCAGGTCTGCGTTGTGTTATTAAGGACCAGGAGACAGGATGAGGTGAAACGTTGTTTATCTGTACAGAACAGAATATGGACTGATCATAAATCAGGTTCATCACAGCGGGTACAGCACCTCATGCCCATCTCGTATGAACTGGCCAACTGCCGTATTTACAACATTAATATTAAACAGAAATACAAATAAATAAAATAATGTGTACCTGTACAGAACAGAATATGGACTGATCATAAATCAGGTTCATCACAGCGGGTACAGCACCTTATGAGGAAAATCATTTCATGTCAGCATCAAGCTAACATAATATTTTACTGGAGCGTTTAACTCAGTGGACCTACCTCATGCCCATCTCGTATGAACTGGCAATGAGATGTCTGTGTTCACAATATTTATAACCACCAATCAGCCAGAGGGGGCGCTGTTTCACCCATTACACATGAACCTAAACTTGGAAGTCTCCTTTTTGGTCTGCCTCACAAATTAACCCGTAAGCTTCAATTGGTTCAAAACTCAGCTGCCCGCATTGTTACCAAAACCCCCTCATTCCACCACATCACCCCAGTTTTGCAGCAACTCCACTGGCTTCCAGTCACATTCAGAATTCAATTTAAAATCCTGTTATACACTTTCAAGGCTATTCATAGCCTCGCCCCTCCTTACCTGTCTGATCTCCTGCACATTACCACCCATTCACGCTCCCTTCGTTCTTCCTCTTCCATCCACCTCAACGTGCCTCTTGTCCGCCTCCGCACCATGGGACACAGAGCCTTTTCTCACTCTGCTCCCCAACTCTGGAACGCTCTTCCCCCAGACATCCGTAACATTGACTGCCTTCTGACCTTCAAATCAAAACTCAAAACTCATCTGTTCAAGTTAGCCTTCTCACTTTAATTTTTCTTTTTTATGTAGTTATTTTATATATTTTCTTTTTTTGTGTGTTTTTTAATTGATTTTAATTTTTCTTTTTACCGGTATATAGTTATTTTATACTGTTTTTATTGTGTTTTTAATGCTGTAAAGTGTCCTTGAGTGCTTTGAAAGGCGCTACCAAATAAAATGCATTATTATTATTATTATTATTATAAGTGGAATTATATTCAATATTAACTATGTTACACTCCCTCCTGCTGAATTCCACTTGCCCCATTACAACAACCAAAACAAAACAACCAAATGAAAGCAAGTAAGAGAAAAAAAAAAACAGTACAGGCACATATACATAAATGGAATAAGACCACTATTCAATTGCACAGGAAACCAATATACAACCACCGTTTCCAAAATCGCTTGTGAGGTACAATCACATCAAATTCACAGTTACAAACACCCAGTCACTAGACTATCCTGAGAGGATCAGTATGAGAAAAGGTTGGCCAAACCCCATCTACATACATAAGGGAAAAAAAATATGCCCATTTACATATTTTGTTAATGTGTAACTGCAAACTCACCTCCCAAATAGCAAAACAAACATGAAATATGAAAATTGTTACAACACCTCTAGGTCAAAGTTGAAACAAATTAAACTGTAGTTTTTTTTTCATATACAAGAACTTATCAGACTAATGCTGTTCTTTGGTGCATCATTTCAATAAATCTGGTCACTGGTCTCAACAACCGTCCAGCTCTAGATCTACGGTCAGTCGCACCATCAACTACTGTCACTGTAGTAGTTACTGTAGCAGGTATGTCAGTGAGAGTGTCAGTAACAGGAGCCGGAAATGTCTCTGGGCAAGCCGTCAGGACTGCTGAGCAACCAGAGTCTGCTGAACTGCTGTCCGTCAACGCAGGTCCTGTGGCTCCTTCCAGCACGGTGCCCTCCACCTGCTCAGCATCCTCCACATCTGTCTCACTGCCTGCTCCCAAAGGTAGGTCAGATACCCACGCTCTTGTTCTAAACTCTGCTGAGTCAGAAATAGCATCACTGATGGCTGACCTCCCAGCACTTGGGTCAAGTGAACTTGATGTTTGAGATAGTACAGCCTCCTCCTGGTCATCATGGTTGTCCTCAGGTAGAGGCAGAAAGTTTACTGGCATTATCAGATTGCGGTGGACCACTTTTACTTGGCCTGTAGTGGGATTCTGGATCCTGAAAGTGTGGTTCTCATCATCTTTTCCAATCACCACATACACCGTGCTATCCCAGCGGTCAGCAAGCTTCCTTTTTCCAGGTCCTCCTTTGTTGGCCAGCAGCACTCTGTCGTTCACTTCCACAAGTACACCACGTACTCTCCGGTTGTATAGCTCAGTGTGACGCTGGAGCTGTTTAGTTGCCGTTGACTGGGCTACAGCCATAGCTTCTCTCATGTCCTTTCGTAGTGACTCCACGTAGCGATCATAGTCCACCACCTCCGGATCACTGAGCACTGAACCAAAGATGACGTCCACCGGAAGACGTGGCACCCTTCCAAACATGAGCAGGAACGGAGCATATCCTGTCGTCTCATGCACGGTACAATTGTAGGCAAATGTCAGAGATTTCAGGGCCTCAGGCCAACGATGTTTAGCTCTTGGTGGCAATGCTCGAATCATGTTGCCTAGAGTCCGGTTCATTCTCTCACATGAGCCATTACCCATAGGGTGATAAGGTGTAGTGTGGGACTTTTGCACGCCTGCCACATTCAGTAACTCTGCAATAAGCAAACTCTCAAAAGTGGCCCCCTGATCGGAATGTAGTCGCTTGGGAAACCCATAGATGCTGAAATAATTGTTCCACAGCTGGTGTGCGACTGCTTTAGCTGACTGATTGGGGCACAAGAAAGCGTGTGCCATCTTTGTGAAGTGGTCAGTAGCTACTAACACATCCAGTGAACTGTTTGAAGAATCCTCAGCAGTCCAGAAATCAATACTGACAAGTTCAAGAGGTTCAGAGGTCCTTATGTTTTTCAAAGGAGCTCTGGCTTCTGGCTCTGGCGACTTGCTGACAACACATCGTCTGCAGTGTTGTACATACTCAGTAACATCACGCACTAGGCCAATCCAATAAAATCTCTGTCTCGTCAAGTACAGGGTCCGTTGCTGACCCTGATGACCAGCCTCATCGTGAACACCTTGTAACACCTTCTGGCGCAGTGAGCGTGGGACCACAAAAAGGTAGGACTTTTTCTTTGTGACAGGGTTTTTAGCTACCCGTTGCAGGACTCCATCTCTCAATACAAGCTTTTCCCAGCCTTTCAAAAGCTTGAGGACTTCTGATGACTCCTTGACACGTTCCCTTCTGGAAGGTCTCCACTTTCTCTCTACAAAGAACATCACCCTACTTAGAACTGGGTCATTTCTCTGTTTCTCCTGCAACACTTCAAGTGAGAGCACCTCAGAGTTGACCTGTGGGGTTGTTAGAACAGTCTGTGAGAACTGTGGCAGGAGAAGAGCATGCGGGTACACCACAGGACCACTCTCACTGCATCCCTGGAGCACAGCAGCAACCTCCAATGATGATACTGCTCCTGTCTTAACAACCGCCACACCCTGAGATATCTGTTGGTCACACTCAGCTACTTCAGGTGGGTTAGCTGACCAGCGAAACACCTCCTGGACTCCATTAGCACCAACCACTGCAGCCTCTGCCAGCAGCTTGTCATAAGGCACTCTCGTCAAACGGTGAGGCATACTAGGCTGTACGAAGGGCTCTCTGCTAAGGGCGTCAGCCACCACATTCTTTGATCCAGGAATGTACTTGATGTTGAACTGGAATGGCGCCAACTTAGCGATCCACCTCTGCTCACACGCGTCCAGCCGAGCCTTGGACAGGATGTAGGTTAGCGGATTATTGTCCGTCCACACGGTGAATTGATGGCCTCTCAACCAATGATGGAACTTGTCACACACTGCCCATTTTAATGCGAAAAATTCTAGTCGGTGTGCAGGATATTTGGATTGGGCATAACTCAACGATTTACTTGCAAAAGCAATTGGTCTGGCCGTTGAACCACCTGCAGGCACTTGTGATAGGACTGCGCCAAGTCCGTCGGTAGAGGCATCCACAGACAGGAGAAAGGGCTCACTGAAGTTTGGGTGGGCCAGCACCACACAATCTAGCAAAGCTTGCTTCAGTTGATGAAAAGCGTGCTGACAATCTGTCGTCCAATCCTCAGCACGGAGCTGTTTGCGAATTTGGCGGCGTTTTCTCCCACTTCCACGTGGACCTTTAGAGCATGAGATTAGCCGAAACAACGGTTTGGCTATGGCAGAACACCCTTCAATAAACTGCTGGTAGTAGACTACCATGCCAAGAAAGGAACGGATCTTCTTCTGGGAGGGAATATTTGTGCCAATTTCCATAAGGTCAGACTCGGTGATGGTGGTGATAGCAGTCACTTTATCAGGGTCAGACTGGATCCCATCTATGCTGATGATATGACCAAGAAACTTCACTGACCTCCTCAGAAAGTGACATTTCTTTGGGGCGAGCTTTAGGTTATGGTTCTGGAGTCTCTGGAAGACCATGTGCAGACGCTCCAGCGCTAGGTCTTCTGTTGGAGCAAACACCAGGACATCATCCAGATAGCACAACAAGCTCATGAAGTTCTGGTCACCGAAGATGTTTAGCATCATTCTCATGAATGTGGCGGGACTATTACAGAGTCCTTGAGGCATTCGATTATACTCATACAATCCAAAAGGCGATGAAAAGGCAGTGTACTTTCGGTCAGCTTCATGCACTTCCACATTGTAATAGCCAGAGGTCAAATCCATGGTTGAGAAAAAGGCATTGCCCCCCAGGGCTGCTAGAGCATCAGCTGGATGAGGGAGTGGGTGAGCATCCTTGACAGTGCGTGCATTGATCCATCGGAAATCATTACAGATACGTAGGTCACCCGACTTCTTCCACACGATCACTAATGGAGATGCAAACTCACTGCTAGACTTTCGTATGATGTCACGCTCTTCCATCTCATCCAATGCCTCTCTCAATTTTTCATACTGGGTTGGTGGTATGCGCCTACATGGCAATCGAAATGGTTTCTCATCCATGACTCTGATGCGATGTAGGAAACCAGTGGCTTTACCACAATCCATCTTGTCCCTTGAAAAGATTGATTGGTATTGAACAATGAGCTCAGCCAGTTTAGCCTTATATTCAGGGGCAACGTCACATGACTCAATGTCCACATCCGACAGCCCCAGTCCTCTTAGCCTTGCCTGAGGGGTGTCAACTGTGCTCGGTGCCACAAGGTGAGGATGATCTGGTAAAGTCGAGTCCTCTGAGACGAGGCTGTGTTTTGTACTGTTGTCCAACGGTACTTGAACTTGTTGTTGGATGTCGAGTTGGGAACCAGCAAACATCTCCACTGAATCACAAGTACTCACATCCGCCAACTTAGTATTACGTCTCAAAGTAACCAGCTTGTCTGATGGATTAATGACCTTTAATGGGAGCCACCCATCTGCTCTCAGGATTGACACCGACCTCCCCACCAAGACTGTTCTCGGTTTAGATCTGGCGGTTGTTGGCTCCACGACAACAGTACATCCAGCCAACAGATTATTCACCTGTGGCAACTTGCCCCAAATCAGATGCTCTGTCATGGGTTCAAGAGTAACAGCTCGCTTGATTTTGATAGTTCCAACTGCATAATGGGCGTCTGAATCGGCAGCTTCCACCCTTGCCAACAAATGTAGCAGTTTCTGCTCTGCATCACTACTGTCACAGAGTGCTGTGGGGCCTTGGTCCTGGATGTCTTGCTTCAGCTTAAACCTGTTAATAATGTATTTCAACAGGTTACTGCCAACAATCAGTTCTTCATTCTGGTTCTCAACGATCAATGTTGGGACAATCACTTTGTAATCATAAAGATCCATCTCCAGATCGCACATGCCAGAAGGTAATGTCCTGGACCCCCCACATCCAATCAACACAGTGGCTGTCGGCTCAAGGGCGGGGCTTCTTAAAACATCCTGCTGTAACAGCTGAGGTATTACTTTAGAGCTCAGTGTGCACGCCATCGACCCGCTATCCAGCAAAGCTCTGACCGTAACCACTCCTCCCAGTGTCACATTTTCATAAAACAAGTTGTCATGTTGTTTGAGTCTCTGAATGTTTTGGATTATCGGTGTATATCCCATTTTTCTCACTTCACATGCACTTTGACATATAGACTCCATGTCATTTGCAACATTTGCAACAGGGGGATCACTTTTAGGCCCAACACTTGTCCCCACCACATGCAGGCCAGTCAGTTTTCCTGAGGCTGCACCACCTGCTTATCGCTCCCAGGCTTCCTCACCACAGTCCCTGGACACTCTGCTCGGATGTGGTCAGGTGCAAAACAGCTGAAGCACAGATGGTTGGACCTGCAGTGGTACTGAGTAGTGTGTCCACCCTCGCTACACACAGCACAAGGTAAGGCAGGCTTTACTTTCGTCGGCTGGTCCCTCTGGGTGTGTACATTGAACCTTCTTTGAACATTGTGCTGTTGTGGCTGCTGCTCCAGCACACGTTCAAGTAGAGCGATGACCCGGTCCAGGCGGTCTGGCGAGCTCTCAGCTGTCTTCCCAATAGCAGCAGCTGGAGGTAGTACTTCAGTACGGAGTGTCGCACTCTGCACAGACGAGGTGACTTCCTGGTGCTGGGAAGACAGGATGCTTGACATTTTGTGTTTGGTTAGTCGCTTGCGATTTCTGCAATTCTCAACAAGCTTCTCGTGAATTTCAGCCACTGTCCAATCTTTCAGCTGCTTACATTTGAATATGAGCGACAGTTCAGGATCAGGGCAGTTCTGGATAAACATGGCAGCTAGATCACCAGACAGAGAGTCAAAAGCCTTATTTTGTCTCTTTAAAGAGTCCTCTGTCATGTCCAAAGCTTTGTTAAGTCTCAGCCAATAGTCAAAGGGATGTTCGTCAGGGTGGGGCACCGTAGCATAAAAGTCTGCTAAGGGCAAGCTAGAGGACATAGTATCACTGAAGTGCTGCTTCAGTATCTCAAAAATGGGCTCAGGTCCTGTAGTCAGATTTAAAACTGGCTTACTGCGTATGCCAACTTTAACTACTTCATGTGCCCTCCCCACCAGCTTAGAGATCACCTCATCAGCCTGTTCAGCCACAGGGATGTCTTTCTTTCTCATATAAGTTAACATCATAACCTCCCACTCTTGGACTGAACATGAATCATGATCCCCTTTAAAACTCACAGGTTCTTTCACATCAGGGCGAACAATGACATTTAACATGGTAGACTCGTTAGCTGTAGCTCCAACCACCCCTGGACCCACTGTATTACTCAAACGGGTCTCAATGCAAGCTGCAATACTTTCACCTATTGAAACTCCAATTCGTGAAGCTATGTCACTCAAAAGTCTACCATCAACTTCACACTGTGGAGCATTAACAGTGTCATTAACTCTTTCACCCACATAAACAAAATTTGATTTTGGTGTGGATGCTTCTGGGGTATTCAAATACAAACCCCTACCTCTGGCAACTGCAGGCATAGGAGTAAACATTTCAAACCCCCTCCCCCTACCAAAATAATTATTGCTTGCCATAACTCAGCCCATCAAAAGCAAAAAAAAAAAAAAATAATAATAATAATACCCTGATGCATGCTCAATAATCCAGGTAGAAAAATCTAAAAAAGCTAAGTCTGGTCCTCTGGACATTCAAAAAACAAAAAAAACAAAACAAAGCAAAAAATTGTAGAAACGTTTCGTCTTTCGTCCGAAAGACTTCCTCAGTCTGAGGTGCTGGGTTCAGCTCAGTCTTATAAATAGCACCCTCTCACAGTGTTACACAACCAGTTGGCTGATGACAGCCTGAAACCAGCTGCTCACATGATCAAGGAGGACCATCAGCCTAACAATGGATCGTTAGCACCCTGATGGTTGTTTGCTATTCACAGAGGGCTAACTAATAATAATAATAATTTTCAGTTATTATTATTAATAATAATAATTATTATTAATTATTATTAATTTGATCACTTACAAATTAAACACGAGCAAAAGTGCACCTTCAACAAATCAACAAGAAAAACCTGAATGAAAAAGCTGTAAAAACATTAAAACTTATTTTGTCTCAAAGTGCCCCTCCTCCTTCAGAGAGCGCAGCGCAGAGAGAGAGAGAGAGAGAGAGAGAGAGAGAGAGAGAGAGAGAAAAAGAAAGAAAAAAAAAAGACCTCCTGTATCATAGTGCAGCCACAGCGCTCAATCAACACAAAACGGTTAAAATGAATTAAAAAAAATAGCTCCACACTTTCAGACTGGCCACTGCACTACCAGACTGAGCAGCGAAGAATCCACACGGGGCTGCGGTACCGGCCAGGTCTGATGAACGGGACAGATGCGCGCGCAGCCACCAACTGCCGCGGCTCCAGGGTGTAGACGCAGCCCACCAACTGCCGCGGCTCCAGAAAGTAGACGCAGCCACTCGCGCTGGAGAAGTTGAAGAACGGGTCACAGGCACCAATGTAACCTCATCAAATGGTGAATTAGTTCAGAACAGGGGTCACCAACCTTTTTGAAACTGAGAGCTACGTCGTGGGTACGGATTCATACAAAGGGCACCAGTTTGATAAACTCTTCGGAAATAACAAAGCATAAATTGAAAAAAATGTATAATAAACATATTTTTAAGAACATATTTTTAAGATAGACATTTTAAAATATATATAAATACAAAAAAAGAATAACAACTGAATAAAACGAACTTTTAAATGCAGCTTAGTAGTGAGTTGTGCTATTTTTAGAACAGTTCCGGGGGCACCTCAAATGGTCCTTGGGGGCACCCGGGTGCCCGCGGGCACCACGTTGGTGACCCCTGGTTCAGAATAATTCAGGTCTGCGTTGTGTTATTAAAGCTGGGGTATGTAAGATTGTAATGTAGTCTGTAACTTTTCAAACAATATATTTTTAACATATTTCTTCACTCTGTCACTATCTACTGACAAACTGATGTTAGACAAAGTAATCTCTGAAAAAAACTATAGTCCCCTTGCTTCTCTATCAGCATTTATAAAAACACTAAAAACACAGAGTGACCAGGACAATGACAGCCAATAAAAACAGAGTTTGTAACCAGCCAATTAAAAACAGAGCTTGAATTTGAATCTCAGCAGAGCCTCCCCCTCAGAGCCATATATGGCTCTGAGGGGGAGGGATCAGAATGCTTTGCCTGTTGAAAATTTTTCTAAGTTCTGCACTCTACAGAAAATTACACATAGCACCTTTAAGGACCAGGGGCCTCATGTATCAACCGTGCGCACGCACAAAAACATTGCGCACGTCACTTTCCACGCAAAACCCCGTATGTATCAAATCTGAAATGAACGGGAATATCTGCGCATCGACGTACATTTCCAAGCAAGCTCCCCTGCTTGCGTACGCACGTTTCTGTGGTTCTTGTTCCTTTGGCGACACTTACAGGTGCTTCTGAGAAACTGAAGCCCCACAGTCTGTGGTTGACTTTAAGAGCAGCTTGAAGACCTTTCTTTTTAACCGAGCATACTCTTCCTCCTCATGATTCTACTTTTGATCTTAGTTGATACTGTTGTTGATTTTAACTGTTTTATTATTTGTTTTATCGACATTTAATTCTGTTGCACTTTGTAGCACTTTGAGATTTCCATTAATGAAAGGTGCGTTATAAATTGAATTCATTATTATTATTATTATTATTATTATTATTATTACTATTAACTGTTCATGATGTGAAAATGATTAATATTCCCACCAAACACACGATTAACAAGTACATCCACATGGACGCGCAAAGTTGTGCAAAAAATAAATTTAACAGGAACGGATACATTCAGCCTTACTGGAGGATATAAATAGTGTAACACGCAGAGCATTTATTTATAAACAGATATAATTTTCTGATCTAGGATATGGCTTATCAGCCGTTTTCAGAAATAATCATTTTTCAGTTTGGCACTGCTGCGCACTGGAGCAACACAGCATCCGCGCATCACGCGTGCACGTGCAGAAACTGGGGTTCCACAGGAGCTTAGAGGGAGCTGGCAGGTCGATCAGGGCTGTGCCAGTCCAGTCCACACAAAGCCGATTCATGTTGTCTCATCCATATGATCCCAAAGGCTGAGTTATGGTCGCGCTTTGAGCGCGCGTGCACCCTCGCCGGTGTTACACGGCAGTGGAGGTGTTTCATTATCTGTGTTTATTGTAGATGTCTCCAAAATGACACGTGAAAGTACACCATTTATAACTTGTAGGAGTAAAAGCTTCACAGACAGACTGCGCACAAGGCTGCAGGCAGCGCGCGCTTTGGAGACTCCAACATCACGTCATGTCATGAAAAGTCTCCACTGAGACGCACAGACTCGTTTCTTCATATCATCTATTAAATAAACAAAAATCTATGTTCTAGCAAACATCCAAGTAAGTTCCTCTGTGTTTACAGTAATTATGGTAATTAACTCGTGCGCAAAGTTAATATTTTCACTCAGAATGAATGACTGAGCCGGTGCGCACCTGACAGCAGCGTGCGCGCGCACACAAATACCGGCACACAATCACTCGTTCTTTGCGTGATAAACACATTTTATTACTATTCTTACTTAGGATGTTTGTCCTCACTCATATTATATTAAATTCATTATTTTCCTGAATCTAGAAATGATTTCTGATCGCGCAGGGATCAAACAAACATGTCCTTCACACATGCAGGAAGTAATTTGCATCTGTTTAACATATGTAAATGAAGGCGTGTCAGGGGAGGTGTCTCACGTGCGCTCAGTTCCACGTTCATTGTGATGTACAAAAGGAATGTGCGTGGATTCAGGTGTACGCACAGTTTGATAAATCTGGATTTTTTTGTGCGTAGACACTTTTCTGGATTTGACCGTACGTCACTTTTCAGTAAGAAATCCACGCAAGTCTTTGTACATGAGGCCCCAGGGGCCTCATGTACAAAGACTTGCGTGGATTTCCTACTGAAAAGTGACGTACGGTCAAATCCAGAAAAGTGTCTACGCACAAAAAAATCCAGATTTATCAAACTGTGCGTACACCGGTATCCACGCACATTCCTTTTGTACATCACAATGAACGTGGAATTGAGCGCACATGAGAGAGTGGCCGACTCCGCCTTTGACACGCCTCCGTATAAATATGCAAATTCATTTAAATATGCCATGCACGACAGGAATGTCGTCTCTGCTCCATTGCAAATCATGTCGGAACGTGGAAAAAAGAGGAACTTCACGGACTGTGAACAGGAGACACGTCTGTGTGAGGCAGAGAAGCACGGAAAAAGGTTTTATTTGGCACGTTCAGCGCAAAACAAACCATCCACTTTTAAATAAGAAGTTAACCATGCTGTACCAACATGCTTACGTTTAGGTCCGTGTGTAGCGTGCTTGCCTTTAATTCCAAAGGTCATGAGTTCGAATCTCGCATGGTACAACGTTTTTCTTTTTTTCTTTTCATTCCAGATTTAAAGAACACAGGAAAACTATTTAATGAAACAACAAGAAATAGAACAATACATGAAATGAAAGGAAGCAGACGATTTCTTGTTTTGTAAATAGTTTTCATGTGTATTTAAAGGTTCAGTCTGCAGTTTCTGTAGAACATCAGCACTTAGAAAAAATTTCAACAAGCAAAGCATTCTGATCCCTCCCCCTCAGAGCCATATATGGCTCTGCCCCCTTGTGGTCTGTTAAAATTCAAATTCAAGCTCTGTTTTTATTGGCTGATTCAAATTCAAGCTCGGTTTTTATTGGCTGGTTACAAACTTTGTTTTTATTGGCTGGAAAATGGCGGGTCACTTTTTCTTTTTAGAAATGCTTATTTACCACCTGGAGAAGCAAGGGGACAATATTTTTTTTTAGTTTTTTTCAGAGATTACCTCTCTAACATCAATCTAGTGACAGAGTGAAGAAATATGTTAAAAATATATTGTTAGAAAAGTTACATATAGCAGCTTTAAATCTGGAACGAAAAAAAAAAAAGAGAAACGTTGTACCATGCGAGATTCGAACTCATGACCTTTGGAACTAAAGGCAAGCGCGCTACACACTGACCTAAACGTAGGCGTGTTGGTACAGCTTGGTTAACTTCTTATTTAAAGAAATCACATCTCATTGTTGTCAATATCGTTGCCACTATTTGGCGCATGCTTTTATATCCACTCATCTAATTGCGTCCATGTGGATGTAATAATCGTTAATCATGTGTGTTTGGTGGGATTAATGATTGTTTTCACATCATGGACACAGTTTCTCAGAATCACCTGTAAGTGTCGCCAAAGGAACAAAAACCACAGAAACGTGCGTACGCAAGCAGGGGAGCTGGCGTGGATATGTACTTGGATGCGCACATATTCACGTTCAGTTCAGTTTTGATACATACGGGGTTTTGCGTGGATTGTGCCGTACGCAAGGTTTTTGTGCGCACGCACGGTTGATACATGAGGCCCCAGGAGACAGGATGAGGTGAAACGTTGTTTATCTGTACAGAACAGAATATGGACTGATCACAAATCAGGTTCATCACAGCGGGTACAGCACCTCATGCCCATCTCGTATGAACTGGCCAACTGCCGTATTTACAACATTAATATTAAACAGAAATACAAATAAATAAAATAATGTGTACCTGTACAGAACAGAATATGGACTGATCATAAATCAGGTTCATCACAGCGGGTACAGCACCTTATGAGGAAAATCATTTCATGTCAGCATCAAGCTAACATAATATTTTACTGGAGCGTTTAACTCAGTGGACCTACCTCATGCCCATCTCGTATGAACTGGCAATGAGATATCTGTGTTCACAATATTTATAACCGCCAATCAGCCAGAGGGGGCGCTGTTTCTCCCATTACACATGAACCTAAACTTGGAAGTAATGACAAGTGGAATTATATTCAATATTAACTATGTTACATAAATAGTGTTGAGTCATTTTAATGAACAATGCTGCAGATAATACAGTACTGTACTGTACATGTTTTTATTGTGTTTGCTCTGTGACACAGTTCACACTTGGACTTGTGATTCTGTGCATCAGAATTTCTGACATGCAGCAGAGTAAAATGTCATTAAGCAAAATAAGAATAATAAGGATGATTTTACCTTTGAAAGTTTTTATTTAACACAAAATAAAACCAATGTGTCATTTTAATTGCAGTAAACACACAGAAGTAAAAGTTTTCTGTTTAAAAAAAGGAGAATTAGACACATCATGCACTGAACATTTCAACTCCAGTTTGTCATCAACTCTAGTTAAAATGCTGTCTAGTCAACCTTGTAATGGATCAACAATGAACAATATTTTAACTTCCTGACACCATTTTCAAAACTTGGACCAGAGTGTGTCGAGACATTTAGAGACATCTCTTGTCTCCTAACACCCCATGAACTGACACATTTTAATATTGCAGCAAGAATTTCTTGTTTCTTGACAAATTGAAAAAACTGCAACGTGAAAGTAGCTTGTAACTCAACACATTATAAAAATGTAGTGTAGTAGAAAGTACAGATACTTCATGTAAAATGTAGTGAAGTAAAAGTAAAAGTACCCACATTTAATTCTACTTAAGTAAAGTACAGATACATGAAAAATGTACTTAAGTACAGTAACAAAGTACTTGTACTTAGTTACATCCCACCACTGGTCTTAATGTAATTTCGTTTTTCCAAATGTTGTTGTGTTTTTGTTGTGTTTTTCCAAATGTAATTCCGTTTTTTTTCCCCCAATGTGATTCGGGCCACTTCCCCTTTGGCCACTGCCGGTTTGGCTTAATGTAATTTGTTTTTTTTCTACTTCCGTTTTGGCCACTTCCGGTTTGGCTTAATGTAATTTGGTTTTTTCTACTTCCGCTTTGGCCACTTCCGGTATGGCTTAATGTAATTCCGTTTTTTCAAATGTTGGGTTTTTTCAAATGTAATTTCGTTTTTTCAAATGTTGTTGTGTTTTTGTTGTGTTTTTTCAAATGTAATTCCGTTTTTTTAAATGTTGCTCATTTACACCTTGGGGCCACCGTAAGCAACAACCTAAAACAAATTAAACCTCTAGCCAACAACATACACCAAGCAACAACAAAGGATGAACATGTAGATCTATTTATCTATTCCACCCATTCCATCCAAAACCAAAGGCCTAAAAAAATGGGGGAAAAAAGAAAATAGCACCGCTTGTCAGGAGTGAATTGTGGCACTTCCATATAAGGTATGACCTTCTCATCTCTGCAGTGGATTGGCTCTGCTTGAACCACCTTTGTGACATCACACATGAGCAGACATGTCACACATGAGCGTTTGGACAAATAAGAAAATTAAGGTGCAATTCCTCTGTTCAACCCATAAGTTATGCCGTAAACACGTTTTTAGACCGGGGTTTAGTTGCTCTTTAAGAAAAGATTCAGTGAACACATGGAGCTTCTTCCTGACAGTTTCACATCAAACTGACTTCAGTCTCTGTTACCATGGTGATGCCATCAGACTGACTTCAGTCTCTGTTACCATGGTGATGTCATCAGGCTCGTTTGTGACTCTGAGAAGTTTCAGCTCAACACAGCTGTTCCCTTCACTTTGTAGTCCAGCTCTCTGGTGATCCACTGAGCGAGCATCAGAACCTCATGAAGATGATGTGAAAAGTGAACTTGCACTTCAACACTTCTGCTTCCTTCACTAACAGAAGCAGACATATCTTGTCACCTTCCATGGTTTCAAAAGTCAGCTTGATGTCATGTGAAGTGTGTGAGCTCCAAGAATGAAGTGTAATCTAAATGTAGAGCAGGGCAGCTGTTTAGTTTGTTTACCAGCTGTTTTTCTGCTTTCTTCAACATGTTGCATTATTTGACAGCTTCATGTGTGCACATCACACTGAAATGATCATTTCTATTGTTCAAGTGTTTTACACATCATTTGTAGACAAGTTTGATTGAGTCATTTCATAAGAAGCTGTGGGCAGCAGTGGTTAGTGCATGTTTGCCTCCCAGCTTTTCTGTGTGGACTTTACATGATCTCTCTTTGCACACATGGCTTTTTATTTGTGCACAAATTCAGCTCACAAAGATTTTGTGCTTGTAAATCACTTTAGTAACCTTGTAAAATAAATGTGTTATTTGTGCATGTGTAGATAAGAATGTGTGTGTAGAAATATTTGTGTTGGTAAAAATAATGACACAAGTTACAAATCTTTGTTGTGAAGGTCTGTTTACAGATACAAATTAAAAAAACTACGTATAAAACTCTGCGTGAGTTTCAGTTTACAAGAATGAATTATGAACAGATTTTTCTTCCTCTCAGCAGATCCAAAGATTAATTGTTGAAAGTATCTTTGAAATCTGTTCAGTGCTTTATGAGATATTTTGCTAACAGACAAACAGGACTGACTAACAAACTATATCAAGTTTTAGACAAAAATGTTGCACAATGTGTTACACTCAAAGTATGTGTTGAGTATGATGCTCAGCTACTACCACAACAACTGTCAGCTCAATATCTGTCAAACTGGATGAGTTATAGTCATGTTGGTGTTTCCTAAAGTCAATTGGCTGTGGTGGCCATCTTTAATTAGTTAAATTCAGGAGTTAATCAGTTTTACATGTATGTCCATTTATTATTTCTGGGAGGTTCTCTTAAATCTGTTCAATTATCTCTGAGATATTTTTCTAACAGACAAACAACTGATTTCAATAGTTTATGCAAAGTTTTAAACACATATTATGTGTTATGAGACAGCACTCAGAGTAAAAGATGGAGGTCAGTCTCAGCTACTACCAGAGTCAGAGTCAGAGAGTCTTTATTGTCATTTACACCGCATGTGGTACATGTGATGAAAACGAGATTATGTACACGGGGTCCCAGTTACATCCAACAACAAATGCAAGAGAAAAACAGTAATAACATCTAGAATTAGCTAAGAAAAACATCAACTAGTAATACACTAAGCCTAGTATAGTGGAAATCAACAGCAGCACGAACATGAGTTTGTATGAGCAGATGGTCACAGATGAACACAGATGAACACAGCAACAAGAAAACAGATCAGCATCAGCACAATGTGATGTTTTGCAGTGTTTATTTTTTTTTTTATTTTTTTATTTATTCATGAGTCTAACAGCCTCAGGGTAGAAGCTGTTCCTCAGTCTAGTGGTTCTACCACACTGACATACAGTATAAGTCAATTCTTTTAAAATTGACTGATATAGAGTCATTTTGTTGTGGGGGCCATCTTGATTCAGGTTGACTCTAAAATAAATCAGTTGTAGAGGAACATCCAATGATTTTTTCATTAAATATTAAATAAAATCCATATCATGATTCATGAAATTACTGATAGTACAGTAAAACACACACGCACACACACACACACACACATCCCTCCTCCTCCATCAGCAGGTGATAAACATGTCTGACCTCAGAGTCTCCAGTCTACATCGTGGACTCTCCAGAAAACCACACAGCTGCTTCACTCCTGAATCCTGCAGCTTGTTCTCACTCAGGTCCAGTTCTTTCAGATGGGAGGAGTTGGACTTCAGAGCTGAGCTCAGAGAAGAACAGCTGATCTCTGACAAAATGCATCCCCACAATCTGAATAAAGAATAAAACATGTAAGTTTAGAAAACAAAACTTTTAAAGACATGATGTAAACTAATAACAATAATTTCAGGACAATTCAAAATGATTTCTTTGATAACTGAACTTTCAGTCTGTTTCTGTCAGTAGACCTGCTACATTCACACATCAGCTGATGATTCACTCCATGACTTTGTTGCTTGAAGTTCTGTTGGGATACTGGGTCCCAGTAAAATGAGCAGCCATTAAAGTTTCCATCCATCCATCCATCTTCTTCCGCTTATCCGGGGTCGGGTCGCGGGGGTAGCAGCCTAAGGGAGGCCCAGACTTCCCTCTCCCCACCAGCCACTTGGAGCAGCTCCTCCGGGGGAATCCCAAGGCGTTCCCATGCCAGCCGAGAAACATAGTCCCTCCAGCGTGTCCTGGGTCTTCCTCTGGGTCTCCTCCATTAAAGGTTCAGTATGCAGTTTCTGTAGAACTGCAGCACTTAGAAATATTTTCAACAGGCAAAGCATTCTGATCCCTCCCCCTCAGAGCCATATGTGGCTCTGCCCCCTTGTGGTCTGTTGAATTTCAAATTCAAGCTCTGTTTTTATTGGCTGATTCAAATTCAAGCTCTGTTTTTATTGGCTGGTTACAAACTCTGTTTTTATTGGCTGGAAAATGGCGGGTCACCTTTTCTTTTTAGAAATGCTTATTTACCACCTGGAGAAGCAAGGGGACAATATTTTTTTTTATTTTTTTTCAGAGATTACCTGGCTAACATCAGTCTGTCAGGAGGTAGTGACAGAGTGAAGAAATATGTTCATAAAAAAAGCTACATACTGAAGCTTTAAAGTTTGAACAGGAATATTTGGATTAACAGTCCCATGGAATCAGCAGCTGTATAAATGATGGTCCAGATGTTCTGAAGAGGCTGTATGATCTGTTTCATTTATGGTTCTGATGGTAACATCTTGTAAAATGCAAACATTTAGTTTTGACTCTACTGGTTTTACTGGAGCTTTTTAACACAAACTGGCTCATGTGGCCTGTGAGTGTGTTCAAGTTTTCCAGCAGATTTCTCAGATTTCTTATGTTGAAATTATGAGTTCATTGAAAATGAGTTTGACTCAAATGAAATCATTTGACCTGAAACTGGAAGCCACAGGTTAGATTTATTATATTAAATGATAAATAAAATATACATCCCTAAATAAACTTTGTATTCTGATTAAATTAGAAATGAAAACACAACATTTGATTATTTCAATGTGGAGCTCTGAGTGATTTTTAGGATGACGCTGGAAGTTTGAGTTTAGTTTTATTTGACAATCTGTTTCAAATCTTACAGCAGCTGGTAGAACTATAATGAGATATTAATGCTGTTTCAGTCACATTTGAATATTTGGGATGTCATTAAGAAAAGATTCAGTGAACACATGGAGCTTCTTCCTGACAGTTTCACATCAAACTGACTTCAGTCTCTGTTACCATGGTGATGTCATCAGTCTCTGTTACCATGGTGATGTCATCAGGCTCGTTTGTGACTCTGAGAAGTTTCAGCTCAACACAGCTGTTCCCTTCACTTTGTAGTCCAGCTCTCTGGTGATCCACTGAGCGAGCATCAGAACCTCATGAAGATGATGTGAAAAGTGAACTTGCAGTTCAACACTTCTGCTTCCTTCACTAACAGAAGCAGACATATCTTGTCACCTTCCATGGTTTCAAAAGTCAGCTTGATGTCATGTGAAGTGTGTGAGCTCCAAGAATGAAGTGTAATCTAAATGTAGAGCAGGGCAGCTGTTTAGTTTGTTTACCAGCTGTTTTTCTGCTTTCTTCAACATGTTGCATTATTTGACAGCTTCATGTGTGCACATCACACTGAAATGATCATTTCTATTGTTCAAGTGTTTTACACATCATTTGTAGACAAGTTTGATTGAGTCATTTCATAAGAAGCTGTGGGCAGCAGTGGTTAGTGCATGTTTGCCTCCCAGCTTTTCTGTGTGGACTTTACATGATCTCTCTTTGCACACATGGCTTTTTATTTGTGCACAAATTCAGCTCACAAAGATTTTGTGCTTGTAAATCACTTTAGTAACCTTGTAAAATAAATGTGTTATTTGTACATGTGTAGATAAGAATGTGTTTTTTAAAAGATTTGTGTTAGTAAAAATAATGACACAACTTACAAATCTTTGTTGTGAAGGTCTGTTTACAGAAACAAATAACAAAACTATGTATAAAACTCTGCGTGAGTTTCAATTTACAAGAATGAATTATGTGCAGATTTTTCTTCCTCTCAGCTGATCCAAAGATTAATTGTTGAAAGTATCTTTGAAATCTGTTCAGTGATTTATGAGATATTTTGCTAACAGACAAACAGGACTGACTCCAACAAATTATATCAAGCTTTTAGACAAAAATGTTGCACAATGTGTTACACGTATGTGTTGAGTATGATGCTCAGCTACTACCACAACAACTGTCAGCTCAATATCTGTCAAACTGGTTGAGTTATAGTCATGTTGGTGTTTCCTAAAGTCAGTTGGCTGTGGCGGCCATCTTGAATCAGGTTGAGTCTAAAAATAAATCAGATGTAGAGGAACATCTGATTATTGTTTTTAATAAAGTTTATGAAAAACCTTTTTCGTGATTTATATTTTGTTGATGGTATAGAAACACACACACGCACGCACGCACGCACGCACGCACGCACGCACACACACACACACACATCCCTCCTCCTCCATCAGCAGGTGATAAACATGTCTGACCTCAGAGTCTCCAGTCTACATCGTGGACTCTCCAGAAAACCACACAGCTGCTTCACTCCTGAATCCTGCAGGTTGTTGTCACTCAGGTTCAGTTCTGTCAGATGGGAGGAGTTGGACTTCAGAGCTGAGCTCAGAGAAGAACAGCTGATCTCTGACAATCTGCATCTGATCAATCTGAATAAAGAATAAAACATGTAAGTTTAGAGAACAAAACAAAACTTTTAAAGACTCTGAACTGTGAAAAACATTGATCCAACTGAAAAATGTTTTAATGTTTCAAACTAAACTTTTTAATTGTAAGAGCCATTTATTCAAAGGAGTTGAAAACTTAATGCAAAATTTGTTATTTTTACTATTTGAATTATTTCTGTGAATAATAGTTTGTTAGTGTGTTAAAGAATATGATAAATAACAACATCTGTATGTTATATATTCTTATTATGTGCTGCATTTTGATTAGCTGCTGAATTTGTAATATAAAGTCATGAAAGGCATCAGCAGGGCAGAAGTCTTGCACCAGAGAGTAACTCTGTCTTTAGACGTCACTTTCCTTTTGTTTTGAATATGTTTGTTTTGTTTCCATTGAAGTTCAGTAAAGTCACAAATCTAAATGACTGGATTCAAGACATATTCTGAAGAAACGTGTAGCGTCAGAAATAACTTTTTGGTTGTTGATCTAGTGAGGGCTGGTGGCACTCACATTAATTATTGAAGTTTATTCAATAATAATAACTGTTAGTTTCAGCTCTGCTTTTATTGTGAAAGTCATGACATTAACTATGAGCTGAACATCAATTGTGTCAGAGTTTCCAAGTAAATGACACAATGTTTAATATTTGATGTTCAGTGAAAGACCAGAAGAAGAAAACAGAGTTTGTCATGAAGCTCCTCAGTGTGGATCAGTAAAATATCAGCCTTATGTCGGCACTTTAGTGTCACCACAACTTTCACATCACATTCATCTCAGCACTAAACTAAATAAACACCTGAAGGAATGCATATCGCCCGCCACCTTTCATTACAGGAACAACACTTAGACTGGACTCTGGATCAGACTTTTTACAGACATTGAACCTTCTTCAAAACAAACTTCAGAATTTCTCACATCTATTTTCCTGTTAGGTGTGAGCGTTGAAACTCTCTTTTTAACTTTTATAAATATAGCTTTAAATGACAAACTTTGTTTTCATGTATTTGTATTCAGTTCAGAATAATTTAGATCAAGTTTGATAAGTAAAAGTATTTTAGATTTGAACCAGAGCTGACTGACGATGGACCAGATTGTGTGAAATAACCCTTTAGCAAGCAGTTGGAATCAGAAGCTAACTTCAGGTGGTCCTGTGGTGAGACCAGGTTTTTCTGCAGTCCTGTTGTCTCCTCTGAGACAGATTCTTTTATTGTTTGTGGAAAACGATGCATGTTGCTCAGAGTTCATTTATCACAGCCAATAGATGTCTCTGAACAGATTTTAAACTACTTTCTCCTCACACTGACATTCAGGAATGGATCTTTGATGAACTCTTGCTGACGACGTCTGATTTTAAAACAGATAAAAACTGGTCATTAATTATTTTTATTGTCAGAGATTTTATTGTTTTATTATTGTAAACATGAAAACAAAATAAACCATTTTAAATAGCTGTTCATACTTTTTAGAGTGCCAATATAAAATATATATTTGTATTTAAAGGGGACCAAAGATGCAAAATTCACTTTTTAATCTAAAAAAGCTAAGTCTGGTCCTCTGGACATTCAAAAAATAAAACAAAACAAAGCAAAAAAAAATGTAGAAACGTTTCGTCTTTCGTCCGAAAGACTTCCTCAGTCTGAGTTGCTGTATTCAGCTCAGTCTTATAAATAGCACCCTCTCACAGTGTTGCACAACCAGTTGGCTGATGACAGCCTGAAACCAGTTGCTCACATGATCAAGGAGGGCCATCAGCCTAACAATGGATCATTAGCACCCTGATGGTTGTTTGCTATTCACAGAGGGCTGAGTGATACTAGCAATCACAGCATTGTAAGAGGGAGACAGTTGAACCCGGAGGCCTCCACCCCGGTTTAATGATGGACGGTTTCTTTTCACAAAGATGGCCTCCTTTACTCCTCTCTCAAACCATTGTTCCTCTCTATCAAGGATGTGAACATCTTCATCCTTGAAAGAGTGACCGCTGGCCTGGAGATGAGTGTAGTGATCATGTGAGCAACTGGTTTCAGGCTGTCATCAGCCAACTGGTTGTGCAACACTGTGAGAGGGTGCTATTTATAAGACTGAGCTGAATACAGCAACTCAGACTGAGGAAGTCTTTCGGACGAAAGACGAAACGTTTCTACATTTTTTTTTGCTTTGTTTTGTTTTATTTTTTGAATGTCCAGAGGACCAGACTTAGCTTTTTTAGATTTTTCTACCTGGATTATTGAGCATGCATCAGAGTATTTTGAATCACTTTTTAATGTTTTTTTTTTACTCAACTTTGGTTATGTACTTCTTAAAAAAACAGTCCTAGGGCCAAAAAAAATGCACCCAGTGGTATATTTACTCTAAGTATATTTATTTTTCAGTGATATAAATGTCTCGTTTTCAAATCCTGGCGCTTGTGATGTCACAAGCGCCAGGACAACCCACCCCAACCTGAGTCCAGCCCCTCACCTAGCAACCCCTGGTGATGCTCCACCCACTTCAGTATAAAAGACGTCACGGTTGTTTTTCCTGAGTTCATCTCAGAGTTCGATGTTTCGTTGTTGTTAAAATGCAGTACCGCTAATAACTAATTATCTATCAGTAAAAACGAAAAAACTTATTTACGGGCTCTTAAATCAACCGGACGACTGCTCACGGACCATATCCGGTCCGCGCCGGATGTGGTCCGTCAAAAAAAGCGGTCCCCGCTAGAGAGAGCGTGTATAGCAGTTAGCAGCCAGTGTGTTACTCTGCAGCCTTATTGCTTGTTTTCGAAGAGTCAGACGAAGAGTTTTTAACATGGAGGGTGAACTTATGGATGTTTCTCAGCGGCCTACGCGACGCGTCAGCGCCTCATTTGCCCTGCCCAAAATGGCGTCTGCCTCTGGGTCTGACTCAGGGTCCCCTTTGGAGGGCGGAGTTAATGTAAACAGATTTTTGAAGGGCGTGGCCTTATCATAAACAGCTTGTTCAGAACGGAAGTCAGAAAAGGCACAACTAGAAAGGGGATATTTTATTATCTAAGAATTAATTTGTGCATTACATTTAATGAACATGGTCTGGATAGCCCACAGACATACCATAAAAATTTATAGGACCAATATTTGGTCTCCTTTAAAGCTGCACTATGTAACTTTGTAATGCAGTCTGTAACTTTTCTAACAATATATTTTTTACATATTTCTTCACTCTGTCACTATCTACTGACAGACTGATGTTAGACAAAGTAATCTCTGAAAAAAACTATAGTCCCCTTGCTTCTCTATCAGCATTTATAAAAACACTAAAAACACAGAGTGACCCGTCCTTAACCAGCCAATAAAAACAGAGTTTTTAACCAGCCAATAAAGCTGCGTTCCAGTTGTCCTCAACAGAGCTTGTCACGCCCCAACCCACGCCCCCGCCTGTCCCAGCCCCAGCGCCGCGCACGTTCTCGTTCAAAGGATTGCAAAGCGATGCAGGACTGTTTTGTATGTGACACAAATGTATGAAATTGCCCTTCTTCATCACTGATCGGGACTTTTTTTTTTTTTTTTAAAGTCAAATGATGCTTCCTCCTCCGCTCTGCACCGCTCCCTCCGCTGACTGCAATGAATGAGGAAATGTCTGAAGTTGTCACGAGAGAATTAAACTCGGGTTTTACGTGCCTGCGCTTGTCCCTGCAGATTTTATGGTGTTCTGGTGTTGACCAGAGCTCCATATGTTTTGTTTTGTTTTGTTTTTAGAACGTTTTATTAACATATAAACACAGAATATCGCAGCGGCTCCGAGAGACTGCAGCAGGAGGCGGAGCAGATCTCAAGTTCAGCAGCGCACTGGGAACAGAGCCATAAATGACTCTGAGGGGGAGGGAGCAGAATGCTTTTCCCTGCTGAAAATATTTCTAAGTCCTGCGCACAACAGAAAGTTACACATAGCACCTTTAAACCATGAATGAAATAAATAAAAGAGTTGTTTTTTTGTTTCCAATGCTCGTTCCTGATGAGAAAGTCCAATTAACAAAACAAACATGGAGCCATTTAAAAGTTTACATGTTGGGCTCGTGTTCAGGAAAAAGTTGCAGTAAATATATCCATCAATGTATTAAAATAAAAGATATAAAATCAAAAAGCTGTAGTTTCAGAACTCTGCTCTTTTTTCTTGCAAGGTGTTTTTGTAAATCCAGATGTTTCTTTCTGCTGCACTGTTTCTTTGTGTGACTGAAGACAGTCTACGATCCTCTGAAGAGAACATCATGGTGTACTGCTTTCTTTCAGTCTTCATTAGAAGTATAGTTCAATGACTGTGGGAAATTTGACAACACAGAACCAGTGAAGTCTGAATGTTTCTGACTGATTTATTCTGACAAACGAGGAGACAGGAAACCTTCAAATGAACAACCAAAAGAGAAAAATATTCCCCGCTGCCTTTCATGTCAAAGTTTTAGATTCAAATCATCTGATGTTGAGAAATGACAAAGTTTGAGTCATTTTTGTGTTTGTTAAGATTGTTTTACTGTGGAGACGGTTTAGAGTCGAGTTGAGTCCAGAAGTTCATCAGTTGTAGATGAAGATCCAGAGAATATTTCCTGAAACTTTAAATTAATTACATACAGGCGCGCAATTTACATGGGGGATGGGGGGGTTATAACCCCCCCAATAATTTGATCCAGTCAATATAACCCCCCCAATAAAATGACATCATTTCAAGCTCCCGGATTAACTGGAGGTGCGCGCGGAGGAGCGCGTTTCAGCAGGTGAGACTGCTCTCTGCGTAAAAGCTGCCGTTCGGTCCTCAGCCTCCCCCTCCTCCTCCCCTCCAGCAGCAGCCGGCGACACGTTTTCCACACGCTAACTTTGCATTACCGTAACTCTGCAACGGTTTGCGCTATCAGAAAAATTCAAACGGTGTTTGAAAGAAAACAAAGTGCGCTTTTTGGCTGTTTTGGGGGTATTACGGTAATCGCCTTCCCGCAGCTCAGGAATGCGAGTTTTTGTGTTCAGCACGAACGAAGCGTGCAGAGTGAGGAGGAAATACATGAGAATCAGCAAAAACTATGTCAAACAAATGTATTTCAAGGAATAAAAAGACAATAAGGAGATTCCTGGATGATTTGAATTTGGAGAAGGAGTTTCTTTTTGTTCTTCTGAAGAAAAACATTTGATCAATTGCATAACTTTTTGAATTTTATTTCTGAATGAATGAGGCCTGTTACTTCGTGGATAATAGTTTTATACTGGGTACACATAGTAGGATATAGTTTTATTTTATTTTTTATTTTATTTTGTTGTTGGAATAGTATATCAAGTCTATAAGATATTACAATATTCATCAGTTTGTACTTTGTTTGTGAAGAAGATAATAAGGAGAAATGTAGGGAGGGGAAATTCGCCTGTATATAGTTTGAATTGTTAGTCTGTTTCTTATTTGTAAAAATAAGTGAGAATAAAAAAACATTGTAAATATGTTCTAGTGTTGAAATTGTTAATTTGTGATGCAAAATTTGTACTTCATGTTCAAATGCAGTGTTTTATTTGCATAAAATCTCTCAAATCTAATTTCGCTTTTTGTTTTTTCTTGATATGAAACAGTTTTAATAGTCGTTTTGTAACAAGTATAATGTAAAATAATGCCAGATATTGAAAGTTCTAAATATTCTGAACAAATGTGCTGAAGGACTTGGCCATAGGACATTTTCTTCATATTTTCTAGTGAAAAACAAGTAAAAAATGCCAGGCGGAAATTTGAGACTTATCGTAGGTTTAAAAGGGTTACAGAGGCCACGGCGGGTTTTGTGTTTCAGCTTCATGTTCTCCATGAAGACTGAGCCGGTTCGGATGTTGTCAGTCCATACAATGGGCATTATTAGCGGAGCCTGCATCATCGCTTGTAACGGTGACAACGTACCTTTAAACCGGAGGTACAAGAGGGGCCATCTGACCGCTACGTATAGGGATGATAATGACTGATATTGGCCATTTAATGGTTGATAACATCCGAAGCGGGTGAAGACTCTGGATGTGTGTGTCAGCTTCACCTAGTGTCACGAGCTGCGTGACGTCACCGTTTGAAGAAACATTTATTTATTTATTTATTTCACACCAAGACACAAACAGGTGTTTGGTGCTTTTGTTTGAAAGTCCAAAAACAGCTACAGGCTGATACCAAAGATGAGCAGTATTTTCATGGTTTTGTTTGTTTAGAGTCAAAGTGTAATATGCTCTCCAGTTTGCCACACTGTATTCTTTGATGTACTGTAGACTGTTGTCATGAATTGTGCACAAGACTTTTGCTGTATATAGTTTATTGGTGTCAATACAGTGGTTAATTTTTTAAGATCTTTTGTGTTTTTGACTTTCTTTCATAGATAATTGCTGCACTCACAAAATCAAATGATTTGAAACTGCCATAGTCTTGCAAGTGCTTTAACACAGTTGAAATGAACTGGTTAAATACACAGCTGTAACTCTCTTGTTTTTAGGTAACTTTAATATGATTTCAATTTACACAATATGAACATTTAAGCATAATTGCTGAAGATGACATGCAGGGTTTTACTCTGCTCTTGTCATATTATGGCTGTATTTGAATCATTTGTTGTAATTTTTCCTAGTTAAACTGTAGTGAACCAGGTAAATACACACTCTTTGAAAATTGTGAAATTAAGGTATGTTATATAATAAATCTTAAAAATGTAAAATATGTGTTATGGCTGAAAAAAATGCAGAAAAATAGTGAGTTTTTTTCTTACTTGTTGAACCTATGTGGAACAAAAAAGGAGCAGAATAAATACAGAGAAAACAGGAAAGTTAAGTAAATCACAGTAAAAGCATTACAATAAATTTTAACCCTAAAATATCCTGAATCCTTAAAAAAAAAAAAATTCGATAAATAAATAGGTAGAAAGCATAACCCCCCAGATGTTAGATCTAAAGTTACGCCCTTGATTACATATATTGATTCATGAAATAAGGCACGGCACAGTGGAGCAGTGGTTAGAGCTGTTGCCTCACAGCAAGAAGGTTGCAGGTTCACTTCCCCCCTGGGGTCTTTCTGTGTGAAGTTTAGATGTTCTCCCCATGCATATTTTGCGAACATTTAAACAACAAATGAACAAACACACACACACACAAACAAACAAACAAACAAACAAACACCAACACCAACACCAACAGTCATATAAGAAAAAAACACTGAATGAAAATGTGCAGAAAGACGAAAATAGTGTTATAACATCTGCCCCTTGTTTAAAAAATACAAAATAACTACAAACAAACAACAACCTTCACTTCACCTGCACCACACCTTCCCAACAACTTTGATTTAATCATCTTTTAAAACAAATAGTTTTATAAATGTTTATGGTGATATCAAGTCAACACAATC